>CAEFZX010020306.1:0-25966 GCA_903066825.1 Alfaro cultratus
TTAGCATGTTATTTATGCTATAGTTATCTGAATAACTCTTAATATGTTATGTTAACATACCAGGCACGTTCTCAGTCCATTGTTTGTCATGTAACGTCAGCAAACCGTACAATTATTCAGCCTGTTGTTGCCTCTATTCTATTTTTATTTTAAATTGCCTTTCAAGATGACATGTCTGTTCTTGGTGTTGGATTTTATCAAATAAATTTTCTTCAAAAATGCGACTTATACCCTGGTGCGACTTATATATTTACTTTCCGTCTTTATTATGCATTTTATGGCTGGTGCGACTTGTACTCTGGAGTGACTTATAGTCCGGAAAATACGGTAATCTGTTTCTTCAGACTGAGGTTGTTCCAACAGTTTCCTGTTGCAGCTAAGATACTGACTCCCTATTATTCACTACTTCTCATAACGACCTCTTAAAAATATATACTCTCCCTTTAAGCAATAAACTACAAAAAAAAATAAAATAAAATAAAGATTCTAAGGTAAATTAGCTCTTGAAGTGTTGCATTTCACCTGCAAATTAGCAGGAGAAAGCCACTTTCTGTGTGGCCATCTGGCTAATTTACTGGCTGCGTCATATTTTATGAGCTCATTGCAGACCCTGCATGTTAAATGCTTTGTGGAAGGTGGGGAATAGTGTTGAAAAATGTAAACCAGAGTCTGCACCATGAAACAGGAAATGTTTTTAGCCATATGTGTTAACCCACCATTCTTAAAGTCTACTGTAAACATGGAAACGTGACAAATAGCTGGAAGTGATTATTCATGCTTCAAAAGGAACTTATAATGTACAATGGAGTGTGTAAACAGTTATGTGCAAGAAAGGATCTCAGTAAAATAAATGGAGTGTTTTCTCTATCCTTACTTTGCCAACAATGCAACCTGAAGTCATTAGGTGAGCTAGATACATAACTGACTGCTGTGCTGAAAAATACACAGAAGCTGCCAAAACAGAGTAATGATGTCAGTGCTTCTGGCTGTGAAAACGTTTCTTAATTGAAACAGAATAAAGAAAGAAGTGTTAAGGTTCATGGAAAAGCTTCATCTACTCAAATTATAGTCAATGCAGAGTTTGGTTTTTGAAGCCAACCTTTTTTGTAGTCTGAATTGGAATTGCAAATGTTCACATTTGGACATTTTTTATGGAAATTAATTGGAATAAACAGAAATATATGTGAATAAATAGGAATTAACATTTAATTAAATATGGAAGTTTTGACATGTAATACAGTTTAGGAAATATATTTTATGTTATTACTTTTTCAGTCCTAACACACAGCTAACATTTCTTGTTTGACAGATTTTGACACCAAACTACTTTCATAAACTGTGGCTTTCTCTATCACATCCACAGATGATTTCTGGATTTCTGGACTATGTGAATTGAGATGAAGTATGATTACACTGATCAACAGAAAAAAAAAAAAAAAAGAAAACATCTGGGGTTTTAGGGTGATGTGCTGAATCCAAAAATCCCATTGGTGTTGCTCAATCAGGTCAACTTTCTGAGCTATGGATGCAACATGAGCATCAAAATGCATGACTTGATCTCACATCTGGATCGGTTTCCTGAGAATCTGGGATCAACGAGCGATGAGCAGGGGGAGAGATTCCATCAGCACAGAAAAGAGATGGAGAATTTTGCACAATGAAGACATAATGTTCAATTTACATGCAATTACTCGTATTAGTGTTTATTATACAGTTTACAGAAATACAGGTTTGTAGCATTTAATTAATACACTCTTTTAGAAAACTTTTTTTTTCTCCTAGAGGTTTTTTTGGATCAGAAATATTAATGGAAATTAACTGATAATGTCACAAAAATGTAATCAATTTAGTCAGAAGATCTGATTTCTTTGAATCAAATTAGAATAAAAACCTGGCCTGATTGAGGAAAATGGATGTCATTTTTGGATTCAGCGGTGCAAAAATAGTCCGAATTCAGTTGAAGAATTATAGACAACTTCCAAAAAATAGATATTTTTTGTAAACCAGTGTTATGATATTAAGTAAATATGGGGATCACTTCATCCATTGTCTGTACCTACTTGTCCTTGCAGGGCAGTTGGGGGGCTGGTGTCTGTCTGCAGGTACACCCTGGACTGGTTGCTACTGACAGTCAATTACAAGTCAAATATGGAGTTGTATTAATTTTTTACTTAACTGTTACACAGAAATGTATTCATACAATAGATAACTATTAGATCATAAATTAAACTACTATTTCAATGATCATTTAAAAACACTATCATATGATTGTTCTAGCACCCAAGGATGTTGATTTTTCTGTCAAACCAACAGAAACAGTATAATGCTTTGGGCTGGGAAACCTTGAGTTCCCATATGATGTAGATGTTACTTTAACACCCTTTACTTAAGCATTGCTGCAGACTATGTACACCCACTCATGGAAATGGTATTCCCTGACGGCTACAGCCTCTTTCCAGAGGATTCTGTTCCATGCCAAAAAGCAGAAATGGGAAAGGTCTGAAGAGCTCAACAACAAGTTTCAGGATAAAGTCCAGGTAACACACACCAATCACCATTTTCAACAAATTTGCCAATTATTTCTAATGTTTGACTAAAAATAGTCAGGGTTCTCAAAAACAGACAGCAACAGAAGTTGGCAGGGGTGAATTATAGAAGATGCTTCGCCAACACAGTGCTATGCTCAGCACTTTTTAATAGAGTCTGTGCAACTATTTTAGGGTTTGGGCTCCGATATGATACCAATCCTAGAAATAATCTGCAAGCTATTTGCTGAGTACTGAACAAAATGTATTGTTTACATAAATTACAGCACATATACAAGTGTGCATGTGTTTGCGTGTGGGCAAGGGATTGGAGAGAGGAAGGAAGGGAGGTGCTTATAATCACATATGATCACAGATGATTAGAATCAGGTGTTGGCAACAGCTTGTTGCTGTTGTGGGAGAACATTACGGCTCTCCAAGGTTTAGTCCATCATAATTTCACATCATGAGGCAGTTTTGTGCTTTTTCATGGTCAGATTATTAAAGAATAAATTATGAATGACCAGCTATATCGTCATATATCTCTAAAGAATTTTTGAAAAAAAAAACAAAAAACATCCTGGAAATAATATGAGCAAGACTATGGAGGGTTAGGATAGTGAAAGTCCATCTAACGCTCTCGATGGTGTTCTGTGTGTAAATGATGTAAACCAGTGTTCTATTTAAATACAACCTACAAGGAAGTATTTTTCATTCACAGATTTCTTCTGTACATGAAACGTGAAAATCAAAGATAACTTGATTAAATTCAAAACTAGTTTTAATGAACAATTTATTAAAGGAAGAATCTAAACCAACCTGTATGTGAAAAAGGGAGGTCGATGGGAACAGCTTTTATGGAGCGTTGATAACTGGCAGTGAATTGATGTGGGAAAACAAAACAATAAACATACTCTGCAGTGCAGAATTGTTTTGACTTGGCCATATTTAAGGGTTTTAAACATAAACAGCTTGTTAAAGGTGATGCATAAGGATATGAGTGTGATTTAAGTCTGGATTTTGATCCTTCCATTTGTTTTTGTTTTTTTTGCCATTTAGATGTTGGTGTTTATTGGATTATTGTACTGCAACACAATCCAAATGATTTTTATCATCATGTTACATACTGATGACCCAGATGTTTTCATTTAAGATTTTTCTAATAGTAAGAAGAATTCATTGTTCTATCCTTTAAAACATGTCACCCAGATTCTGATGCTGTATTGGTTTGAAATGAAGTATAAATGAAATTAAATATTTAAATGAACTATAACCCTCAACTTCTTCAGTTCACAGAATATTTTCACAAAACACAAATACCTGTTTTCCTGTTTTTAAAAATGTCAAAACAGGTATTTGTGTTCTTTTTTGTGTTCTTTGTTTTAGCCTGCAATCTCTCCCACATATGCCATTTTTGCCAAATCTCTTTTTTTTAAATTGATAAATCATAAGCACTGATCTGGCAATACTGACACATGTATGGCAAGTGTGAGGCAGGTGAGTCCTGCAGTACTTTAAATATTGTTCTGGGTACTTTGTGACCTCTTGGATAAGTCCTCAATGTGTCATTAGAGTAATCTTGGCTGACTGCCCACTACTGGAAAGGTGCACCATGTTTTCTTTATTATTATACTGATTATTATTCTCAGTATGGTTTTCTGGAGTCCCAAAGTCTTTGAAATTGCTTTGTATTCCTTTTACGGATTGATAGATGTTAATGATTGTCTCTTATTCATGTTGTCAGATAGGTTCTGTTTGAGTGACTGCTTTGTCTTTTTTATGTCTATTCAGATTGTAGTGGTCTGACAATAAACTTTAAGAATGAGCTGAATTTTCTGAAATATGTATCCATGATAAAAAAAAATTAAAAGAAGAAATCTGAAACAGGGAGATACTTTTTAAATATATATTAGATAGGGCAGAAACTACGTTCAACTAAAAGCTTTTCAAAACAATTAAATATTAAACCAGGTTATTGCTGTTAGCAATAAAAAAAACATAAGCATGTTTAAATTAAATTCATAAATGCTACTCTCCATCCTTTACACTAGAACCACATTCACCCAAATGCATTCAGATTTAGATGACATGTTTTACAGTCATCTGAACTTAGGGCTTAGTGCCCACATTGACATGTGGCAAGAGGAAGCTGGAATAAAAAAAAATAACTTTTGAACTGAGACAATTTCTCTTCCTATTTATGCACAGTCACAATCAGGTGAGTTAAGCATGAAATAAACTTATATAAGGTCTTTGACTGAGCCACCTTTTTTTTAAATAGATGACAAGATTTAATCAGGTCTAACAAGTTTTCCTCCATTATACTTAGCTTCATCCATTTTTCCATCAACTTTGACTAGCTTCCTAGTCTTTATTGAAAAAAGGACTAGTCCTTTTTTTTTTCAGCTGTAAATGACCATAAGTGTGTTTAGGATTATATGCAGTGTTTTTAGACTTAGACAGTATTTTCTCTGTGGGCTGAAAAGATCATGTGACCAGATCACCTTCTTCTGGATGTTTGATCTGTCCCCTATCTGGCTTGCAAATATTTAACCAGAGCTTTGATTTTCTTTCAATAAATATTGATTGTCTTTCTTCCACCATATCAAGGTCAGATTTTATTTGTCCATGACTAGATTTCTGTTGTCCACGTCAACAGAATCTCCCACATGCACTGTGGCTCTTCGCAGCTCCCCCATAGCCACATATGGTGTTTATTTTGGTTCAGATGGGTAAATCTTCCACTTGAGCTGTGGATTTTTGCAGCTCCTCCTTAGTTACTGTGGGTCTTCACTGATTAATTCTTTGGTGTTTATTTTGGATTAGATAAAAGGCAGTAGAATAAAAATGTAGTGAGCCATGCATGCCTGTTCTCCCACGTCACAGTTATGCCCTACTTTGTTTTGGTCCATTGCATAAAATCTCCTCCCCCCAAAAAATTCTAATTTTTGGTGCAATACGAAAAGTGAAACAAGTATGACTATTCTTTAAAGGCACTGTACCAAGATTGACTCACAAATCTGTTAACCAGTATATTACATGACCATATGAAACTGTTAATGGTGCGAAGTGTGAATAAATAGGTCATGAAGACCAAATTCACTTTTCACTTGGCAGTTTTACAATAAATAAAATAACTTAGCAGAATGTGGAGGTTTTAAGAATAACATTTCCTCTTCTCTTGCTCTGATGATGTGGAATTTCCCAAATCCTCCGTGAGCTGACCCCAAACATGCTGTCTTTTTATTATAGGCCTTCAGCTTCCATATTGGGTCACGTTACAACAATAAAAACACTAATCTTTACCTCACTGACACACACCACCACAAGAACTAATTTCCCTGTAGCCACAGCGTTGCCACATGTATGACACGAGCAGGACGGAGTTGGGTCAAACTGTGGAAACCAGACAACTGATTTCATTGGCAACTACATTGGCTTTTTATTCCAACCACATTCTCACTCAGCTGTTGGCCGCAGGATGAGTTGATTCTCCATTCATGGAAAATCAGTTGGAGAGTGCTCTCTGGTGGTTTCCACCTGAAACAGCTTTAACAACTCCGAACCTCCCATCGTTTCAGAAACAGTTAGTATACTTGTAAAAAAACAATTACCTTTTTATCACTCATTTGTTAGAATTCAGTGGGTTTTAATGACTTCCATTTCTCATAACCCCAGAGAGTTTATAAACATAGAGTTATTGGGCTGAATCCAGAAAATGGCAATCATCAATCTTTGTCTGACAGGTAGGTGTCGTGCCAAATAGCAACACAGCAGGATGCAGCCTCATTGCCTTGAAATACAGAACGATACATTGACTTCCCTTCAGTATTGTGTCACTGATGTGCTTCTGTACTTGTGCCAAGCCAAATCAATCCAGCCCCAAAAAATAGCCTCCCATCCATCGTATTTGATAGGAATTTCCGGCTATTTTAGAAGTTAGAGTCTCTGCTGCCTTTGTGGCAAGCTGCACATTGCGCTGACCTTTGGAATTTCTGCACATACGCATAATAATATAGCTGCAATACAGGAAAGCAGAAGCACCACACCAAGAAGCTTGTGATCACCTCTACTATTTAAATAAAACATAGTTCATACAGGCAACTGAAGTACACCTTAAAAAACATTCTTAGAATCTTCTCCCCTGCTGCCCATTCAACTGAAACTTCTCAAAGATCTCAATCCTGATGGCACCCACATCTACCTCTCACCACTGATCATATATCACAGCTTTCAGGCAAAACAAAAAGTCTGCTATGTGGCATGGAAAGTATTAAGAAATGCACATCTGCTGATTGTTGCTGCCCTACTCAGACCCTACATTTGAATTTGATGAAATGCTGAATTGGGATAATACAGATATTAGTTTAAGGGTTAAGGAATAAAAGCAAAAACAACTACAGTTGAAACCATCCATTCATTGTCTAAAATGCTTATCCTTGCAGGATCGCAAAGAGGGTCAATGCCTATCTCTAGCAGTCAGCGATTCAGAGGTGGGGTACACACTGGACAGGTCACCAATCCATCAACTGCAGAGCAACAGTTGAATCCAGATTCACATTAAAATATCAGACTAAACTTTTACAGTTTAAGCTGATGGGAACAATGGTGGCAGTAGTGGTAGGAGTTTGTCCCACACTCTGTCTCTGTGGAATACAATGCCTCTGTTATTGTGTGCTTGAGCAAGTCACTACACCTGCCTTGCCTGCTGGTGGTGGTCAAAGGGCCTGATGTTGCTGGTGCATACTCAGGACTTGATAAAGCGCTATGCAAATACAACTTAACCTAACATTCAGCGTGTCTGAAAATTTTAATATTGAAAAAAAAAGTTAAATATTGGGAATTTATGATGACCAGGATGACCACGACCATCCTGCAAATTATGGTAAAAAAATTTGAGGGAGTTTCACAAGGAGTGTACTGATGCTGCATCAAAACCACAGGAGCTACTACATGTGCATCCTGCACATGGCCTCAATCTTTGTACCTGGCCTATGAAGAAAGCAAACTAAACTACTGGTCAGTGGTCCAAATTCTGCTTCTCAGATAAAAGTCAAGTTTGTGGTTTAATTTGGAAATCAAGGTTACAAAGTCTGGAAGGAAAGTGGAGCGTAGAGCTGTTGTGAAAGAATATTTTAGTAATCGAGTGCTCTATAGAATATTTTTATGATTATCAGAGGAATCTGATCTCTCGCTTTCTCTCTCTCATTCCTACCGTTCACTCCAAAACCGTGACGCCGCCATTCGAACGCCAGAAAAGCTGTCGTACATTTCACCGCAAACTTCAGCAAACCTTATTTGTCCCCCAAACCCTGGTAAAATGCCGCACAATTCATCTCCATGCTGCTAGCACTTCACAACCACTCATAGGCGGAAGTAATAATAACGATCTGGGCGGAACACGGTGCGCTACATAATAAAACGTAATTTAACGAAGCTTCGAGGCAGATACATTTTTCTCGAGGAATTTTAATAATCAAGGTACTCAAATCATTCGAGGAATTGTTTCAGCCCTAGTGGAGAGACATATAATCTACATCGTTTTAAGTCCAGTGTAAAGTTTAAGTGATGTCGGTATGATTTTGGGTCCTATGTTATTGGTCAACTATGTTTTCTGAACTCCACTGTTAATGGAGCCATCTACCAGAAAATTGTAGAGCATTTCATGCTTCTGTCAGCTGACAAGCTTTGTGGAGATGCTGATTTCATTCACCAACAGAACTTGGTACTTGGTACACATCCCATTACCACAGTTACCAAAAACAGACTCAAGTTCATAGTGTTACTGTGATTGTTTTGCCACCAAACTGGCTTAGATATGGAATACTGCCGAAGAAAGATCAGAGACACCAAACCCAACAACCCAGATGACCTGAAGGATACTATCAAAGCAACCTGGGCTTTTTGAACAGCAGGGGAGCAGGCTGATCTCTTCCATGCCACACTCAGGCTAATGCAAATGTGAATTGAAGGGTTGTTGACCACAAACTGAATTACTTGAACAAAAGCGCTTATTATTCTTTAAACTTATTAGAAGTCTTTTATAAGACCAATCCTTACCACAAGTTACCAAATTGGTAGGAGTGGTTTCACTTTATTGGTTATTTCTATCTAGAGAGAACAGAACATTTGCCATTTGTTTGGCATCAAGAAAGAGAATGAATATGCCTGTGTGTGTTCAGCTATCTGGACAGTCGCAGGAGTACGCATGTTCGTGGATTACCTTCCTTCCTGCCTGCTTCATGTTGTTTCCAAGCTGCACAGAGCTGAACATCCTGCTTAGGGAGCAGAGACTCTTTGAAAAGGCATACCAAGCACGCTCCTCTGAGGGCTGTCAAAATCGGCTTTGGCCAACAAACACCTCAACAGGGAGCAAACCCACAGAGCCAAACATTTCCTTAAACACTGAGCAAACTGTCTTTCAGACTCCCAAGGCACAGGGGCAGCCAACTCGCCAAAGCTCACAATGGAGAATTTGAGCAGTGAGACAGTGCTTATATCAGGACATATGGATTTTAAAGTGTAGCACAAGCAGTGAATATCTAAGAAAGGATATTATCAGATAAAGTACAACTTCAAACAGCTCATGGATAGTTGGGTAAAAAGGAAGGGAGTGAAACATATGCATAAAAAAACAAAGAGAACCCTGTAAGGAGAGTGTAAAGCATCACTAACTGACACCACTTTAAGTTGGTGCTTTAAAAAAAGCTCAAAAAAGTTGATTGTACATAAGAATGAACAAAAAATAAACAAACACACATACTTACATCAGGGTTGTCTTCTAAATTGTAATCTTTTTCATACACTCACTCAATCTCATTCACTGAAAAATTCATTGCGGCAAGGCTGTCGTGACCTTTAAGCCAAATGTTGATATTAGCAAATTAGTCCATGTACAATAGGCCACACTGATTAAAGCAATCTTTAAAGAAAATATCATGCAAAATTTGAAAATTTGAAATACAAATAGGCCTAAAACTGCAAAAAGGGAAAGCAGCATTGTTTTTGCAATCAGATGGACTAGCTTAAAAATCTTTGTTGAACTCACGCCATCCTACAGTAATATGCCCACTGAACTTTCACAATATGCTTTGATTGCCCTTTTTATCAAGGCATACTCTTTTTAAAAAGTGACACTTTATACAGACTGTAACTAACAAAGACTGGTTTCTGCTGTCTGGCTCACCTGAATGGCCTGTACTGAGTTATGGCCTCAACTGAATCAATTACTTTTTGAAGAGCTACAAACCAGGTTTCACCGCCCATATTCATGGTTCTATATGTGAACAAAATTAAACCTGGATAAACAAAAACATCAACTAAACATATTACCAGTGCCTATAGCCTATGTCATATCAATTTATCCAGTTTATACTTTTCAGGGTGTCATAATCAGAAGATTTCATATACAAAAGTACAGCATTCACATTTTTTTAAGTATTACACATTATTACATTTTCAGGAAACACCCTTTCTTCACATCTACCCGTCAAATTAACGGTGTTCTGAGGACAGGGAACTGTGACAGTCACGGGACCATGCAGGAGACCTTGATTGAAGTGCTTCCGAGAATTCTCTGGCTTTGTTGTGTAGCTCCCTCAGCAGCAGCAGCCGGACATAATCTCTTAAGCAGCTGTAGCTATACACAAAGCTCCAGTGGCCACAGACCGGAGCTGGACAAACTTTACAGTTGACATCTGGATTTTCCTTTTGTTTTTATTTTCCTCTTCCTCTTCTTCTTTAATATTCATTTTGAATGAGGGAAGGCTTACTCGGTATACCATCCATCATCATAAAATCAGCTGGAATGTAGTGCAAAACTGCTCATATCATTTGAACTTTTTCACATTTTGTCACATTATAATCACAAACTTCAATGTACAGGGTACTTAATTGTGGTTTTATGTAACACACCAACACAAAGTATTGTATTATTATGAAATGGAAAGAAAAATTGTATATGATTTCCAATTTGCAGGTCCTTTGTGGGATGTAGAAAGACTTAGAAACCGTTATTTTGCCAAATATCTTGGATGTCAGCAACACTGTCAAGACATGTAAAACATTTTAATTAAATTTAATTAGTTCTGGACATTGACTGGGCCATTCTAATATATGACCATTCTTTATCTAAACGACTTTATTTCAGCACTGGTTGTATGTTAGGGATTGTGAACCCTGCATCCCTGGTTGAACTGGATTTCCTTTAGGAGTATGAGAGTAACATGGGATGAATACAAATGGCTGTAGGATTCCATTGCACAGCCTTTTCTACTCTATTAGAGAAAAATCTAAACAAAATACATGTAAGTTTGTGGTAACTGGAAAAAAACTTGGAAAAGTTCAAGAGGTTTGAATCCTTTTGCAAAGCCCTGTATATAAATATAGACATTAGTTGTCTTGTTCTTGTACTAGCACTGCATATTTTACCACACATGATATCATGTCTTTTTGTGCTGTTTGCCTGTCCACAAACTGAACCCTGATAGGATTTCAATAGTTAATGTATACCTCAGGTATTTATCTTAATGGAAGCTGTCTGAGGCAATTTTTCTCGCATCACAGATATTCTGTGTCTTATCATACCGTCGTCTGCTGTGGCTTTGGCACCGCAAACGCTGCATTAGCTCCTCCATTACTCTGACTGAAGCCCTGAAGTTTTACTGCTCAAATGTTGTCATTATACAGTGGGTGCTGTCACTGCCAATCCATCACAACTTCTAGCTTGTCCCAGTTAAATAAGCATTATTATTTCCACTGTGGTTGTTGCACATCAAAATTCAGCAAATAAGAACATGCCATTGGAGCACAAAATGTGCACTGATCTCAAATTTCTGGCTCTTTAAAAGCTTTTCTCAACATTGTTTAAGCATATTTTATTTAATTTAGTCAAACTCATTGCATCAAGAAATGCTTTAAAGCCCTGCCCAAAAAAGTTTTTCTCTCATTTATATGTTCCAGGCTGCGGAGATAACGTAAAATATAACACTATCCTTGGGGAAGCATTCCTAGTGTGTGCGATCATTTTTGTTCTGAACAATATCTGGATTGTTGTGAAAAAGTTGATACACCCACTCAAAGCTCTGGGATTGGAGGAATCAGTCAATAAAATAACTTGGTCTTTTCAAGGTATATTAAAAAAAACAAACTTAGATACTCAAAACCTAAGGCAAAATTCAAAGTTTTAAGAGGGACTTTAGCATCTGTGTGTTTCTAATAATGCATTAATACTGGAACATTTTGCAGATTGCTACTTTGGAACATTTTGGAATGTGTTAACACAATGGAAATACATTTAAGGAGAGAATATGTTTATCACAGCAGAAATGGAAAAATAAGATCCAAGAATGGCTTATTTCAGATGGTTGCCTGTGGAAAAAGGCTTTTCTCTTGAAGGAAAGTACAGGACCACATTTTTTTCCTTCTCTGTTAAATCTAAATAATTATGGAGAGATTTCTCTAAAAATATTCTTTGATAAGTTCAAAGTTAAGATGTTTGGCTATAATCAGCATTTCCATGTTTGGAAGAAACACAAACACAACAAATCACCATCTAACAATGGCAAAGTATGGCGATGAAGGGATGATGATTTGGGCTGAATTTGAAGACGCAAGACATGTCTTCCTTTAGTAATTGAGTTATCAAAGATTCTTCATTGTACAGTGGAATTCTTCATATAACTCGCTCTTCAAATTATTAGTGTCAGCAAAGTTTCTATGAGTCCTTAAAATACACTGCCCCCTATGTGGCCTGTAGCAAAGAATAATGGACTCAAAATACATTGAAATAAAATAAAAAATAATCACATCAGGAAAATAAAAACTGACATATAATTACATTTAAAAAGAACTGTCACTTCACTATAATTTATGCACTATGTGCAGAATCTTTAAATTGTAGTTTGGTTGGAATCTACTGATAGACTTGTGCTTAGGCATAAATATTTGATGTTTGTTAATGTCACAGTTTCGTGGAGATATTATCTTACCATACTATGGAAATGTCCTCATACATTCTCAACCATTTTTACTATTTTGGCTAAGATATTATTTTTGTATTGATATTAATAAAATCCCAACAAAATAAAATGCAGTTTGAAGTTGTATCGTTGCAAAAGGATCAGAAGTTCAAGGAATGAGTACTTCTGCAAGGCATTGTATTATATAAAAAAAATTTAGTCCTCCTGTATCATGTTAAATGTGCATAAATTATGACTTGAGCTTTATTACATGACGGCCGCTTACTCTGTTTCTGTGCACGTGAGTGGGTGTGATAGGAGAGCTCAGATTGCGGTTTCTAACATCATCACTATGCCTTCCAATGTGCTGTTCAGCTTAGTTCTCACCTCTCTGGATAGTCATGCTTCATTTCCAAGATATTTCATTTTACCTCTTCCCATGGTCGAGTGCTGACCACAGCCTACTCTGCTCTTTCTCCCCACCATCACGGAGGAGGAAAAAGGTCCCCCATCACTTTCACTCTGGCTTGAGCTGAACCAGACGCTGCTTTCTGAGAGTTGTATAACGTGATGATGAAGCTTGGGTGGTATGTTACTGCTATCTAATGCGACTGTGGACTCCTGCGGTTGTTTTTGCAACCACAAATGAGTGACAAGCACCAAACATGCTTAAGGAAATGTGATGCTGGTGAGTTAATGCTTACCACTAACAATACTTTTTATAATTTGCTTTCTGGGTTCTCTTTTTGTCATTTCAGAGTAGGTTTTACCATATCCAATGAAACAGAATGTTTAGTAAGCCCATTTTCACATTTAACAAAGTAATGTGAAAATGTTTATCTATTTTCGATTAAACATTTACCAAAGTTACAACATGATTTTCTAACCATGCCTTATAAATCTGAGTTCATTTTTAACAATACAGCCAAAAAATATAAATAATAATAAAAAAAAAATGTAACAACTAATTCCTGCATAAAGCATCTCCAGTGATGGAACTGTGACAAAACAAATGAACTTTTAAACATCTGTTTTTATGTTACTTCCATTTTAAATATTTAACATTTTGTTTTTAAAACTAAAAATGTAAATAAGTAAAATCATTTTGGTGCAGTAAAACAAATAAAAAATTATGATGGAGTAATCGCTATCCATCATAAGATAGCAACTCTTGAAGCTGTCATTAAACATCCCTTTTATTAACAGCACATGTTCTTGGGAAATGGATTTGTCCTCAAACTCTTTTCTTCCGTGTGTTTTATTTTTGATCATTTTAATTATTTTTTTGTATTATAATATACATTTTATGAAATAGGAAAAAAAAACAAACGTTTTTGACACACTGATAGTAACATCCAGAAGAAATAACTGAAGTTGTTTCACTTGTGTATCAAAGCAATTCTTCCCTTTTATTTAGTAGCTTTAATATATAAATATTTCAGATTTTGGGCAAATAACTCAAAATGGTAAAACTGAACCTTAAAATCTAATAAACACATCAGAGCTCAGACAGATGAAGTCACAGCCATTTTACGTTAACAGGGAAAAGCTGAACTGATGATACAGAAATAAAAAGTTTGAATTGATTTCATCGCTCAGCTCTGACAGGAAACTCCTGGACAAAATTTATTCTTCTGAAAGATTCAAAGAAAGAATTCTGAAAGAAGAATAATCTTCTGACTTATATATATAGTGCCTTTTGCACTTTTGTTGTACTACATTAGAATTTTTTTTTGGTCAGATTTCTGATTATTACTTTTTTTCTTTTTGTCTGTTGTAATACCCACAATTATTGCTTTTTTTTTGTTTTGTTTTTTTCTTGAAGTCTATTTTCATCTCAGAGTTTATGGCATACATCTGTTGTCTTAACAAAATATATTAGTATTTGATGAGCGGGTCAAGAAACGCCAAAGAAAATAAGGTTTATTATATCTAATATTAATGCACAAACGTGTAAAAGATCTCCTTATACATCTCAGAAACAATAGCAGACTTCAGGATATAAGTATGTCCAAAGTTTTTATCCAATACTGCCATCTAGAGGCTGAGGCAGGACTAACAGACAGGAAGAACAGCTCTTCGCTCTCACTCAGCGCAACATGGTATTTGTGTATTTTGGACCATAGCTGACTTGATATTTGATGCCCAGTGATGACATGTAGTTTTGAAACAGCACGCTCCAGTTTAACCATGCAGCTCTGACATTGTTAGATGGGAGTCAGAGATCACATGCAGACTAATTTCCAAGGCTGAATCCTTCTGGGACATTAAATTAAGGCCATTTTCAGGTGAAGGTTCCAACAGTCCATTTTGTAGATTTTTTTGTGTTTTTTTCCCCCACCTGATAACTCCCCTTACTGTTGGTGGCGGTAATATAAAATTGGGTCCTAGTGCAGCCTTGTTTTAAGCAGTTCCAATTGTCTTAAACTCTTTAAATACATCCTTTCACTGTCAGTATAGGCAAATTTATCTAAGAAGCAGTTTTTGGCTGCTGTTTCTGGATGTCTGAAGATCAATACACATTTGTTTAACTTAAATGTCATGTTTTCCAATATCAATATTTTGAGTGAATATCATTTTTAAAGAAAATTATTTAAAAGTTCCCTGAAACTCTGGTCAACAAAGGAAAAGTGTATGTTAAAGAAAATACCTTTTTTTTTTCCAGAGGCTATAAAGTTGTCAAAAATTGTTACACTTGAGATACTGTAGGGAAATGAAAGCTTGAGAAATGTCTAGTTTTTCAGTGAGATTATTCTGATGCACCAAGAAAATGTTTTAGTCAGCTTTTTAAGCATCTTTCTCTCGCGTGTTTACAAGTTGAAATTCCACTACATAGAACATTGGTAACCCTTGGCATTACCCATATGTTTGTTCCATGCCTCAAGATATTCAACATAATAAATAAAAAAATAAATATTTATTCCAATGTTTTTTGGGGTTATAATTGAGAGTGTGGGGAAGAAAAAGCAGAGAAACTGCACCTATCTGGTCTCAACATGCCAAGTAAATTAAATTTAACAGGTATTGTTTAGAAAAGCCCAGAATGAGATAAATTTATATTGAATAATTTTGTAACAATGAAGGTGAAAATTCAGAAAAAGTTGACCTTTTGGTACAAGAAAGTGGACCTCGTTAAAGTTATTTTTTTTCTCTTTTAATAAAATGTAAAAAAGATTGTAAAAGTTTGTGGGACTCTGGAGATCCAAGTCATGTCCAATGCTTTGAGTTTCTCTTGCCAGGTGGTTTTATAGGCCCCAGCGAAGACAGATCTGACAGAGGAGGACTAGGAGGGGAAAGCATGAGGGAGTGAAAAAAAATGAAAAGAGATGATAGAGGGTTGTCAGATGGTCCAAAGAGGATAGGAGGTCTTCTGCAGGCTAGAGCTGAATCTTCTTAAAACTGAGCCAGAGCAAAAACTTTGGCGTAACCTTTCTTTTCCCTGCAGAGAGCTGAAGAAAGAATGAGCAGGCAAACCCAGAATTCATCCTGCAGGTCACTAAAAGAGCCGTCGATTCAAATCACAAATCCGAATTATACTGACTGATTCTCTGCCAGAGTCCTGTTGACATGCTGATCAGTGCCAACAGAAATATCTAAGACTTTTTTTTTACACTAACCCCATGTTACCTTGAAATATTTTAGGTAAAAAAGAGCAAAGGGATTGCTAAAAAATAAAAAAAATCTTTATGGCTTTTTCTGGCAGAATGGATCAAGCACTATAATATTCAAAAACCATCCATCATCTGGATGCTGCAAAATAACATTGATTTAAACTAGTAGTCATCTGTGCATCTCCGTACGGGAATCATTTCAAGACAGAGACAAAAAGATGTCTTTAAACTTAGCAGAACAGATAAAATTTTTAATCACTCATATTTCAAACCTTAGAAAATGTTACAATTTACAAAATAAATCCCAAATATAAAGCACAACAATGTATTTTCAGTCTTTCATTAAATTAACGCTCACTCAATGCAAACATTTCTACTTGTTTAAGCAGAATAGGTCACTGTAGCAGCAATGTGTCTGAGCCAAATGCAGATGAGAGTCCCACTGTTTTTTCTAGCTTTCTAACTTCCTTTCAATTCTCCACATGTGTAACCTTATTCTGAAGTACCCAACAACTGTAGATGGACTTAAAGAGTTTGAATGATAGAACAGACAGCATTATCAGAAAAGGAGCAGTCCTGATGAAGTGCAACACATACTGGGAATATAGGCTCAACTTTATGCCGAATCTTTTTTTTCTTCCCAACAGATGTGTCCTCATCTACTGGAGCCTCCTTTCCAACACCCCAAAGTATAGATGATATGTCCGATAGTGGGTATCACGGCTGCAACAGCAACAAGTACCAATAACCTACAGCCTACAACTCTCTTTTGCAATGAAGGTCCTGAACAAGTTAGTGTACAAATTGTAGAGGGTTTGTTTGTCATAGATAAAGCCTTGCTGAAATGTTCATAGCACTGCAGTTGTACTTTACAAGTGAGCAAGAACATCATGAACACGTCAAGAAAAGCTGTTACAACGTTTCAAAGCTTTTTCTGTAAATAACATTTCAAACAGGTAATCTTTAAAAACTACATGGCCTCTCAAATAAGAGACACCTGAGGTATTAAAAGCACAGCATGTTGTGCACAGATATTGTTTATTTCAGATCATTAGCATTCCTTTAATCACACCTCCATCTGCTTTGCAGGTGTTGTGATCAATTTTAAGACATTTTTTCAAAGTGATCTTTTGTTTCCTCCAGTTCATATCCTTGAGGGTTTTTCTTCCAACTCGAGTATTACTTCTGTACATACATGCTTAACTACCCAGAACCCAAAACTGACATTCTGAAATTTGTAGGGTACTTTCCAGGAATTAGTTTGTTTTAGCTGACTTGCAAATAAGTCAAAAAGTACGTTTGAAGGCTTACTTCATGAAGCTTAATGGGACTTTGCCTCTGTCCACAGAATACTTTCTAGAACCAATAAGTTACTTCCTCAGCACTGACAGATCACTTTCTGGAATATATATAGAACTGCAGCTTGCATTTTCAGGTTATTCTCTGGAAAATACATAATTAATCTGTACTCTGGTTTGTATTATTGGAGTTCCAAAATGTACTGTGTTAAAAGTCACATCATAATTCAGCAAAAGTAACCAGTAAGTTTGAAATGCTACAAGTAAACGCAATGTAAGCAACTTGCAAATTCTGGAAAATGATCCGAGTTCCAAAAAGTGCATATGAAATTCCTCACAAGACCTTCTAAGAACTTAAATAGCAAACATAAATTCTAGAAAACTCAAAAAAATGTATCAATTTACATGTCAGTTTTTGAAACATGCCAGGTTTCTCAGGCTGAGACGTATTATGAAGTTATTTGTAACGTGGTAGCTTCCTAAGCCACTCTTCCCTCATAAATTAAAGGGTGCTTTCCTAAAATATGCAGGGGGCTTTGCCAGAACACATAGGTTATCAGGTACATCTGGACCATGTTGCAACTCACTTTAAATTAAGGTTTAGTGTTACTTTGTACACTTGAGTTATCGCTTCCATTTTAATTGATGGTCTTAACAATTTTTTTTATTAGGTTTGTATATGATCTGTTTAGAAAAATTATTTTCTTACTTTCAAAAAATATCATAAATTAAACCGATCCAGGTCTCCCAATGCTCTGAGAGGACCCCCATATTTGTTTGTATCTGCTTGTTTTCCCATGAGAGTTTGGCCCTGATTACACCACCCATGTGCTGCTTTCTCTGTCTCTCACATCTGTCTCCAATTGACCACAAACCAACCGAGACCATGACCACTCATTATTCATAGACAACAAGTTACTCATGCACTTTACACCAGTGCAGTTACGTCACATTTGTTTATACTGTCTGACAACGAGCTCCTGCTGAGTGAAAAGGTCACGTTGTGAAACATTTGTGGAGGTTTATTTCCAAGAAATGTGTCTCCTCTATTGCTAGGCTATCCTGGATTATAAAGATGAATGGCAGATTTGATTTTGTTTGATCGCCGTCAAAAGGTTTTGGAAGTTTGTTTTGATGATGGGCAACAGTTGGGGGGTTTTGTAGCTATCTGTGGAGCCATGACTTCAAGAGTTATACTTTGTTTGTCCACAGGAGTGAGCTGTGTGACCGGGATTTAGTATTTTCACAGACACTGTAAATGTTCTTATTGTGCCTTGCAAAACACATTTATAACCCCTAAACCTTTTCACATTACACAGAATTTCATGAGATATATTGAAAACTTTGGTGACAGACCAAAACAAAGCATAAATGGGCTAAGGAAATAAACTAATACCTGCTTTTCTAGATGTTTTACAAACACAAATCCATATTGTCTGTGCTACAACTAAACAGAATAAATTTCTTCTATTTTAGAAGTTTATTCTAAAACTTCGAAAATGTTTGAGATCACTTAATGAGTAACTGTGGCCAACCTGTGTGTAATTTAATCTCAATATAAATACAAGTGTCTTGTGAAGGTCTCAGATGTTCTTTCACAGAACATCTCTAGTGAACAAACAGCATCATAAAGACCAAAGCAGACATGACAGGGATAAAGTTCAAAGAAGGATAAGGTTATAAAACAATATCTCAAGCTTGTAACACACTGACACACACACAACTGAAAACCTACTAAGACAAGGCCAACCATCAAAACTGACAGACCGGAAAAAAGAGATTACATTGTAACTTTACCTTCAGATCCATAAAATCTGTTGACAGGGCAACTGTTCGGTCAACACTCTACAGAAGTGGTCTTTATGAAAGCGTGGTAAGAAAAAAAGTGTTGAAAGAAAGCTAAAAGAAATCCCAGTTTCCAAACTCTTTGGCCTACATGTCAAATGTTATGTGTGACAGAAAAAACACTGCACATTATCCTGAACACACCATGCATATAACAAACCACTGAAGTGGAAGCATCATGCTGTGGAGAGCCTCATTGTGAGGTATCTGGTAAGAGTAAATGGAAAGGTGGATGAAGCCAAATTTAGGACAGCTATATAAAAAAAAACTGTTACATTCTGCAAAAGATGTCAGACTTGTGGAGGTGTGGCTAGTACCAAGTCAACAACCCTAAGCATGCAGCCAATGCTACAATGACAGGGTTTGGATAAAGCATATTCATATGTTAGAATGATCCACTTAAAGTCCAGAACACAATTCAAGTGAGAATTGTGTTGCAAGATTAAAAATTTTATGTTCATCGATTGTATCCATCAAACCGCACTGAAAATTTTCTCTACAAAGTTTTGACTCAGGGGCAATGAATACAAATATGCGTAGAAAAAAATTATACAAATCATTTAAACTTTTTCATTCTCTTCACTGTTTTGTGCTGTTTTGCTTTAGTTTATCACAAAAAGAAATACCAATAAAGTTTGTGGTTATGATGTGACAAAATGCCCATGGGGTATGAAAATTTTCCCAATGGCCAGCAGTATATGTGAAAACATGCTTCCTTTGGGCAAATTTATTTCCATTAAACTTCATCGAGCGGACCTGAAACTCTTTCCTCATCACTAGTCTCACAGATGGATTGTTGTAGCTTTTGGACAATGATGTGGTAAAACGAGCATGATGTGACCTGGTCAGGTTCTCACAGGGCCTTCTCCGGAGTGAACTTGGACACGCTGTGTTTGGAAATCTTTCACACGAGGCACAGTCTGTTTCAGCACTCTTGAAGCTCAGCGTCTGTCGCTGGAGGACGATTTAACATCCAATTCAATAAACAGAAGTCACTGGTGTGCCTGCACGTGTGTGACGGCATTTAGCGCTCGTGTATCAGGAGTTGGACGGCGCTCAGTTGAAGCCTGAAAGCACATCTTATTTAGTGAAGCACTGGCGTTTTCTGCCCCAGAGTCCACGGTGTCATTTTCCCTACAGCAGGGAAACAAAACTGACTCAAACACAGTGAACATGATATGAAATGTGCACACACAAAGCAAACAGGATGTCCTTTCCACAGTGGATCACAAATGACGGTCAAATCAGTCTTCTCCACATCACTGAATTCAAATAACCGTTTCAGGCAGAGCAATCCTCAATGAAACGTGTCCAACTCTTGGCCTTAAATTGACTCACTGAAACAAAACAACTGCATCCAGTTGAGACCGGGACTTGATACAGATCTGAAACTCATTTTCCCTAACTCATTTTCTAAGGCCTCAACTTGCTTTGTTAAGAGTTTCTGTGACAGCTCATGCATAATATAAAACTCAGGTCGAATAAACAGAGAAAGGGTTCCAGGTTCAGAAATACTTACCAGGAAGGCATTCATGTTGAGTCTGGCTTAGTTCTGACCTTCTTTTTAGTTTCCTGTCATTACCTTTTTTGCCGTACTTGCGTGTAGAGTAAACATGACAGTGCCATAGGAATGTTATCCCAAACCAACTAATTTGCTGTGATTGCATTAATAAATATGCAATCATATACATTAAGGCAAGGCAACTTTATTTATATAGCACATTTCAGCCAAAGACAATTCAAAGTGCTTGTACAAGAAAGTTAAAAACAGCATACAACAAAAAGATAGTAATAAAACAAAAAATTAAAATATCAAGCAGATCAAAAATAGACAAAGCAAACATTGAAATTTTAAATATAGTGAATGAGTATAATTAAAAAAATTAAGAATAGGCAACTTCAAAAAAGAAGGTTTTTAACCTTGTTTTAAATAAACTCAAGGCAGGGGCAGTCTCACAATGAGCAGGAAGCTTATTCCAGAATGTTGGAGAATAAAATCTAAAAGCTGCTTCACCATGTTTAGTTCTGACTCTCGGCACAGTTCATAGGTTTGATTCTGATGATCTTAAAGGTCTGAGTGATATATATGGTTGAAGAAGATCAGAAATGTAGTCTGGGTTTCTATTATGAAGCACTTTGTAAACTATTAAGGAGATTTTAAATTCTATTCTTTGAGCAACAGGCAGCTAGTGCAGGGATCTTAGAACTGGACTGATATGCTGATCTCTTTTTGCTTTAGTTAGGACTCTTGCGGCAGCATTCCGGAGAATCTGTCAACAATCGAGAACAGAGCACGAGAGTTGTTGATAGAGGTAGAAATTACATTTGAAAAAAATAAAAAACTCTTGCATTTCTCAGTTCAAAATTAAAAATTTTGAGTTTGTCTTTGAAGATATCTAAATGGGTTTGTAGTTTAGTTTTACGACACCGACGTTCTGCTTTCCACCACTCTTTTTTCCCTTTTCTAACTGACTCAAAATTTCTCCAAGGTGGTTTACGTTTCCCAGAGATTATTTTTGTAGTAACAGGAGCAATGGTGTCAATAACCTTCTCAATTTTAAAAATTAAGTTGTCTATTAGATCACCCAGAGAAGTACAAGACTGTATAGAAGTTGAAGGAAAAGCCTGAATAAATTGATCGGCAGCAGTTTCTGTAATCCATCTTTTTGAAATTACTTGTGTATAGTTGTCTCTTTGAGCAGGGAGAAAACTTTTTCAAAAAAAAATGCTACATCAAGCACTACAATTTAAGACATAATGAGTCTTTTAGAAATAATAAGGTCCAATGGGTGATTAGTTGTCCCACATATTCCCTTTATTTTTTTTAGAGTGGGATACTTTTATGTGGATGTTTGTAGATGTTGTTGTCTCCTACTGTCGCCAAGTAAAAATGAACGAGAGACAAACATTTAATTGGGACACAGAAATCCCTGGTGGCAGTGGAGAGAGGGAGGGTATTTTATATATATAGATTTTTTTTACACATAAAAATTTTGGTTTGAAGTGTATTCAGTCCCCTCCACCTACTTTGATAATAAAATGTAGTGTAACTAGTTACCTTCAGAAGTCTGATTAGTAAATAGAATCCACCTGTGTGTAAATTAATCTCAGAATAAATCCATTTGATCTTGTTATTTTTTGTTTATTTATCCAACCAACCATCCATGCACGCAGGGCTGCAGGGGCACTGGTGGTCATAACTTTAATAATTATTCAGTATGGTGAAAATTGACATAAATTATTCATATGTCCAGATATTTTACAAAACACTTTCATAGCAAGTCTTAAGTTTTTCCTTTGACCTTAATTCCAACTGTGTATCTGTGCAAAGAATTAAAACAGATATTCACAGATTCTCTACATTCTATCCAACTGAAAGCAAAGAAAAATGGGAAAATAAATGTGTCTGAATGAAATGGCAGAGACTTACTACAGGATTTATCGCAGCAATTTTTGACTCAAGGCGGTTGAATACAAATGTAGGTTACGCTTTTCAGATTTATATTCGTAAAAAAAAATAAAAAAATAAAACCTGTCCTTTTTCAACTTTAGTGTACACTATTTTGTGTTGGTCTAATGTAAAATGAAGTGTGAGGTTTATTGGGATTTAATTCTTCTGCAGAGTTTTGTATCAGTTCTTCATGAGTCATCTTGGTGACGATAAAATTTAATGTTCTTTCATTTGTGGTTTGTATTTAAGACTTAAGTAAAGAAGTGGTATTGCATTATTTCCAATAATTACTCTACAATTACACTCCACACTTTGGATCGGCCTTATGTATGTGGACCAGAGTCGCAAATGTATTTGTTTTCTGCATCTGTATTAATTGTTCCTCTTATCATAGATTCCAGATGTTTCGATATATATTTTTTATGCTGATTTTGATGGAAGCTGTAAGAAGGAACATTGGGTACCATACCGCTGTCTTTGCAGTGAGAAGATTAATTCTGCAGATGACAATAAGAACATCTTAATTCTTGTGGGGTGTAACAATCTCCCCAAGCATTTATTTCAAATCTTTCTGCAATGTTTCAACACAACATTGATTCATTGACTGAGATTTAGTAGATTTTGTATACCTGAAGGATTTATAGATCAGAGTTAAGTTGCTTATAAAGGCACACCCTTGTAGAAATGGTCAGGTACTGAAAAGCATTCAAAGTCACAAGAAGGACTTTCAGAAATCCTGGGGAAGTTCTGATTAAAAGCATTAAAAAAGGTATTGCAAGGAAGTTTGACTTCTTGGAAACTTGAAAAAATAAATACAACTCAAGATTTCTACAGGCTGCTTTGATAAAGCTCATCAATATAATTCCAAGAAAAAATGTTGAGGACATGGGAGTTGCTTCTTTGTGGAAACTCAGCGCTCTCAGGCAGTACTTATTGATGTTTGTTCTCTGACACAGTCCTCTCATAAAAAATACTTTGGGATAATGATGTGTTTGCTTTCACAGTGTTGTGGAAAAATCTGAGCTTCTGATCGCCCCTGTTTTTCTCACATAAGTCATTTCTGCATGGAGAGATGAAGAAGATGGGGAAAATAACTGATCATCTGCAGACATTGCATTTGTAAATGTATTGCAATTCTGATGGATCTCCTCATCACATCTGGCTGTAAAAGAAAACAATCTTGTTTGAATCTGACTGTATATAGATCTATCGCAATGAAGGGTTTGTCAACCAGGATCTGCAGAATGGCAGGAGAAACGTCTGATCACAGTAACAGGCCCTGCTGACGGTAAAGACATTATGGTCCAATCCTGCTTCAGATACTCAGATGTCAGCTTGACGTGGATCATAATTTTGTGAGGCTATGAAGTGCTTTATTGCCGGTTGTGTTCGATGAAAAAATCTCAGCTGGTGCATAGAAAAATATGAACAGGTGCTCATCTGCTTTGTCGTTCTGCTACAGCTGCTTAGTGAAAACCAGTTCTTTACATTTTAGATTTGGATCGGAACAACACAGCTTCCCAAGGAACACATGGCGCTCACATCCGTTTCTGATACTTTATATGCTCGAGTAATCCTAGTTTTCCCTGTGATTATTTACACAGATTCCAGGTTAGGACTTTTGCCCTTTGTAAAAAATAGACAGTCTATAACTCAGCTGGTTCAAGAATCAAATTAAAACATCAAACTCCCGTCTAAATCCTGTTTGATTTACAGTGTTTGGAAACATGTTGTTGCTTGGAGAAAAATGCAGCTGTCATGTGCTCTCCTATCAAATTGTCCTTTTCCAACTTGTTGGCCATAATGCAAAGTTTAAGGGGAAGCGTTAAAAACGAACTCAAATTAAAATAGGAAGAGAAAAAAAGAAAATTATACATTTTCCTACAGTGTATCATAGTGCAATATCTTCCCCAGGTAAGCAATATGCACATGGCTGATCATGAAGATAATGTATGATTTGTAAGATCTTTTTTCTCTTTTTAGTAGGCCAGTCCTGATGGTCCTTGACCACTCTCAGCTACCCTGTCACCTTTTTATCAAAATCAGAAAAAAAACTTATTTTGACATTTCAGCTGTGGTTGCATTGGATGACACAGGCCACACAGTCCTATGTGAATTTGTGACCAGGATCACAGTTCATTTCTTGGGCCAATTCGGTTAATCTCTCTGTCCTTTATAATGCTGGCAAAAAGAAATTACCTGCCGCAGGAAATTATGATCACAGACCAGTATTTAATTAGTCTTGTCAGGATAAATAATGTTGTAGTACTTTCAGCACCACCTATTAAAATATTTAGGTGAGTGTATGTATATTTTTTTTGTCTTAATTTTAACCATGTGTGGATTAGAGAAGATCTATAATGAGTATGAATGTCTGTTCCCTGTTCTTGTTGACATGCTTGTTCATAATGAGCATGATGAGTATGAAACTGTATATGCAGTTTGGAACCATCCTTACATCTTTGATGGAAGGCCTGATATTCAAGTTGACGAGAAAAAAGCGTAACAAAAATAAAAGGATGCTGAAGAGGAGCAGAAAATGAAGAGCATGTGCAGACATTCTGGCAGAAAGCAGAGGCAGGAAGCCAACTAAAACTCAGCTCTGATTTGTGACACAGATACAAACTAAACCACACACACAAATACTCAGATATGAAGTCGCTGGTAACTCACTCACACACTAGATGCTGTGTGCTGGCACTGGTCAACAGTTCATGTGTTTGTTAACAAAAATATTTTTATTGAAAATTACTCAACCTTGTGCAAACAGTTTAATACATGGGTCTAAATATTTAGAAAAATCAACTTGGAATCTATTCAATACTAACTATAATTGTTCAATAAGTTAAATAGCCTCAACAACTGGACAATGAGAAACAATGACTGAAGAACAGTATTGAAGAGGCACTTAAAACAAGAATAAAATGTGATTTCACAGTTGACTGGCTTTTCTTAAACAGAGTTGCCTAATTACACTTATATTTGAATTTCAGATTAGTAAGAAAAATAGCATCACTCTCTGAGATAAACCATGTGGTTTAATGTCTGTCAGCATCTCAGATTAGAGTTATTGCTCCTCTGCATTCTTGCTGAGGTGGTTTGAGCTTCGGATTAGGATGCATCTAGAATGTTTCCTATTGGAGATTCTCCAGGAAATTTCCACTGGGAGGAGATCCTAAGGCAGAATTGGAG
Source organism: Alfaro cultratus (assembly GCA_903066825.1). NCBI lineage: Eukaryota > Metazoa > Chordata > Actinopteri > Cyprinodontiformes > Poeciliidae > Alfaro > Alfaro cultratus. The sequence continues at coordinate 25,882 of CAEFZX010020306.1, forward strand.
AACTGTACATAGATAGATAGATAGATAGATAGATAGATAGATAGATAGATAGATAGATAGATAGATAGATAGATAGATAGATAGA
>CAEFZX010020308.1:0-140911 GCA_903066825.1 Alfaro cultratus
CTATGTGCACAGATTATACAGAATATACAAGTGTTAGGAAATGGATTATATATGTATTAGTGGGTTTATAATACAAGATAGATAATGGCAGATAATATTTACCGATTATGTATGTGTGTGAGGGGAACAGTCCATTTTTTACAATAATTTACTAAGCTTTAATCTAAATAAATTGAACCTTAAACCCAATCAACATAGCAATAGCATGTTTTTTTAAACTTATTTCAAAAGAACTGGCAGTGGTATATTAGGGGAATTTTTACTATACAATTAACTGAACAATACCTACATTAACAAAAAAGTCAAGATCAGAAACAGCAATTACTATCCTGTACATTAAACATACTGTATATGTAATTGTTTGAAGCTTCTTCAAAGAAAGAAATGTCTTATAAAACAGCATGTGGACTATATTTGAAACAGAAGTCAACCTCAGTAGCAAAAGATCAGCCCCCTGGTCATATATCCCATTTTAGGCGCTAAAAGAAAGCGTGAACATATAAGTTGCTGTTTTGATGGACATATTAATAAACGGTTATAATGTTGGTGGTATGTCCTTACCTTAACCCAAGTCAGAGACCCATTTTCTGTCAGCAGAATAAGTCATGCTGAATGAGTCATATACTTGCTGCTATACTGTGCTATTACTAACTTCAGCTCCTCTAATGTTCTCCATTTCAGCAGCTCCTGCTAATTAGTTTATGCCTGGCAGTTGCCCCTAGCCTGTAGGCACCTTGGCTATATCTCACCTTTTATTTCCCCCCTGATTCTAGACACAATAGTCACTGAAAGTGAGGGATTTCACCCCCCCATTCTTAAGCCTGAGGCTGATGGACTTTGTTCACAACACATAATAGGATCAATCTTCAGTACCTTCACCAGCTGTGACTCAGTTCATTAAGGAGGCAAACAGGTCTTTGTTTAAAGTAAAATAAAGTCTGACAAAAATGTATTAAACCTTCGATTTGTTTTTTTATATATTTTGTAATTGCGTGTGCTTGGGTTTTCTAGTGACAAAGTTCAGAATTAGAGTCATGCAATGAACTGGTATTAAATCAGTGCATGTTTATTGTTGGTTGTTTGCTACAACTGCATTCGTTTTCAGGTCGAAGAAAGCATTCCCTGCAAACTCTTCTTCTGGTGCCGGCTTCTTGCAGTGTAGCACTCTTACATAGTTTGTACACAACCACATCTTGAGCAGTTTTGAGTGACTCATGTTAACAATCAGTCTTTCCAAATGGTTCTATGTTTCAGTCCGACCAGCTGGAATTTTCACCTAGGCTTCATTTGTTGGGATTGGTCTTAACTTTTCTCATGATCTTTAAAGGCTTATTAACATTTAGTCCTGGGATTCAACTTAAGCTTTCGAGATAAATAAAGCTGCTATCTAAACTGCTTTGGCAGCTGCTCGTGATGATGTGATTTGTCTCAGGCTTCGTAATCTTATCTAATTCTTTGCCTTGTGAAACAATTAGCTGTCACTGGAAGTTCTTGTAATATTATTAATTTTTACTGTGACATTTTCCACACTTAACCCAAAGCATATGCAGTACTGGCATAATTATATAATTCAGTTACATAGTACTTCTTAAGCAGGGATAACTGCAAGGGTATTTTCCTTTTTTTTTCCTTCCACATGGTCCATTTTCATCCCAACAAAGCTTCTGCTCATTTCTCTGCTCAATCAAGGTGTGTGCTCTGAGCAGTTGATGTTACTCATAAATTTTTCTGACTTTATTAGACTGGAAAATGATGAACGATGGAAGACGATGGCACTTGAGCTTTCATTAACTAAATCACTTTCCATACAGAGTGCAACAGTGCACAAAGGTAATTAATTTCCTCAAGAGCAATTATTTTACTGCTTTCAGATAATGACGAGAACTCCTCCAGGTTCTCACAGTTACTTTATGTGATTTTGAGGCAGATTTGGTCCTGAAGTTTCCCTCTGAACACTTATTTTTGTTCTCCTGTAACTGTACTTGTAACCTGCTGTGACCCCATATAAATAAGACATAATTGTTAATGTTTCTTCTCCCCCACAGAATTTTTTTTTTTAAATGTTGTATATCAACCTAATTACATTTAACTCACTTTTCATTTGCAGTAAAGATGTTTGTCTCCAAACTAAATAGTTTTATTTTAAAATTTCCACTTTATTAAAACATGCTTTTATTCTAAATACTCTATGATCCACTTAAACTCATTAGTCTTGCATCACAAAATTTATATATCGTAATAGTTTAAAAAAAACACTACTGCTTGCTAGAATCTAAATCAGTTTAGAGTATCTTTCTTATCCTTGAATCATGAGCACTGATCTTAATTGGCGAGTGAAGGGCTTCAGATTATGTTCTGGTTTCTTTTGTGACCTCCACTTTCTTGGAATAATTCCTGTTCCTGGAAGGTTTTCCCGCTGTTGCATGCTTATTCCATTTGTGAGCAATTGGCCTCACTGAGGTTCCTTAGAAAAGGGTTTTTGAAACTCTTCCCAAATAATGATATCTTTTTCATGTTCTCCTAAATGGCTTTAGATGAGGACATGGTGTTACTTTTGAGATTGTTTTACCTGCTTCAAGTTGTCAGACAGGTTCTGTGTTAGTGGTTTGTTAATGATGTGGTTCTGGCAGTAATCAGAACTGAACAAAACAATCTGGTCAGTTGGTTTGGGTAGTTTTTTGTTTGTTTGTTTGTTTGTTTGTTTGTTTTTTGTTTTCCCTCAAATGATCATAACATTTTTAAAAAGCCTGTCTTGTATTATCTTGGTTTTCTTTTCAGTCTGAAATATTTTAGTGCTTTGTGTTTCTCATATTATTGTACATATTATTATGTACAAATCTTACAATGTCTAAGTATTTGGAGATCTGAATTTACTCCCAAGGGTGAAAGCAATTTAACAAGATTTTTATTTTGTGTAGGAATAAAAGAATAGAAAAACAGTAATATTTGTTAGTCTTCTGAATCCTACTCTATATAGAAGCTTGTTACGGCCCTCAGCCTTAAGGGCTGGGTTTCAGGTGTCTTGTTGTCTGTCTTTGTGCTCCTCCCCTTTACAGGTGCTGCTGATTTGTTAATTTGGAGCCCAGAGCATTTAAACCTGCCCGTCTCCACCTTCTGGGTCGCCTTCAGTGTCCACTCTGCCGCTTGACTCTTGTGGTTCTCTGCTGCCAGGCCTCAGCTCCCCTCCTTTTGCACATTTGAGTTTGTCTTTGTTTTTGCACTTCAACACTTCCATATGCACTCATACGACACACCCAAACATTTACATTACACCACTGATAATGACATCCACAATCCATTGTTGTTTTTGTTAATAAATATTCCTTTTTATGCACTTTGACCACTGCATGGTCTCCCGTTTTGTTATGACCTTGAGGGAGACGTAACAAAGCCCATTTCAGCTGGCCTTCCCGTCCATCGATCTGCATTTTTGTACTTCACTATGAAAGGTCCAAGTAGCATCCTCTGCTTTTGTTCAAGTTGGTCACAGATTTGTGGCAGGAGTAATGTTTGCAGGAGATTGCCTTGCTCTTTAAAAGAACTGTCCACATAGACACAGACAAAGGGTCTATTCAGACGAACAGACCACAGGCAAGCCTTCAGTGCTTTTCTTTTTTAACATCCTGTTTTGGATTTCCTGTGCATCCTGGTTAACCATTCTTGCTGGGTCTTAGTGATTCTCTTTTCGACTTACTGTGTCAGAGAGTGACTTTGCTGGGACTTGAGCTAGGATTTAACAGTTCATCAGCACAATGCCAGAAAAGGCACATTTACAGATTGGAGTGTAGAAGGTGCTTTTACACATGTGTGCTGGGTGAAATAATTTAGTAGTTTTGTGTTGATGTAGAGTTTTTCCACGTTTTAATGTGAACAAGTCATAGGAAGATCAGTCTGAAAGACGTTCTCCTTTTTTCTTTTGTCTTTTATTCCTACGCCAAAGCCATGCCTTTTGGCATTGGTTCTCTCTTATAATTTATTCTCATTATTTATTTAAAGCGCAACTACGTCTTGTCACACAAGCATTCCACAAATTTCCACCTGTCATTTCCCTGTTTTATCTCAACTGGAGGCGATCCCACACATCTCTTACATTTAAATGATTCAGTTGTTCCTTTTGTGTCTTCTTCCTCACCTTCTTTCCATTTCAGGGCTAGGAGTTTGATCAGTGTGATAATTTGCTTTGCCTGTTCTTCTTTAAAAATTTAAAATAGATACCTGGCAGATTATTATAATTTTTTTTTTATGAAACATGGAGAGGACATAGGGTCCTGAAAACAGAAGTGTTTTTCTAACATTATTTCCTCTGTCTGTTTTTCTGTGTTCCAGTCAATTACTGTAGTAGGGTTAAGTATTATGTCAATCTTAGACTGTAAAATGAAATGATTCACTCATTTAATTTCTATACACACTTCATCCTGGTCGGGTCTGATGGCACTGGGAACCTGTCCAGGTTGTCCTATGGTGACGCCAGGGTAAACCTTGGACAGGTTCCCAGTCTATCACCAGGACAACAAAGACCTAACAGAGACAAATAACCATGCACATCCACTGCTAAGGTCAGAATAACTTCCCTAATTAACCCAGAACACATGTTGTTGAGCTCTGGAAGAAAGCCAAAGTGCCCAAAGTAAAAGTCATAAATGCTGTAGAAAATATTTAATTTAAAATGCCTGTCAAGCAGAACCTTTTTGCTTTAGGTTAAGATTGCTAACTCCCACACTTTTTCTAAACTGCAGTAAAAGGAAAAGAAACAGTAACCTTAACCAGAACATCATTGCGCTGCATTTACAGCTAATGAACTTATCTTTAGAATCAGAATTGAAATATTTGGTCAATTTGTTGCTTTTTTTAGTTTGATGAATATGTTGAAGCTTATAATTACAAAATTATTAAAATTAAGCACACAAGGTTGAGTTTAACAACGCTACTTAATACAAAATAGGGCTGCACATTATCTGAAAAACGCATTTGTGTCATGATTATGATACAATTTGCTTTAAAAAAAATCTCATGCGTAGAGTGTTAAATTCTGCCGGTTTAAAATGTCTAAAGAATTAACTTAGTTTAAAAAGCCAAATGAATGATAATCTAAACCACTGCTGTATCACATTATTACGTTTGTTTACCACACTGATATATCAGTGACTGACAAGAGTCGACTCTTCTGCAAAATTTCATTGGGATACAACAACATAATATTTTTGCTATAGGAATAGGTTTTCTGCTTAACATTTTGCTGTGCAAATAAATTGTTACAGAGTCCAGGTAGAAACAGAACTGCATGGATGCAAAACGCAGCACCAGACTTGGTCAAATTGTTGAAATTGGCAATCATTACATGCCTTCGGGGAGCCTCTTTAACATTCAGTAGCTGTTATTTTGTCCATGTGGCTCCTCTGCATTTATCAAAAAGGGACATAACAAAGCAAAGCCAAACAGGTCCCTCCTACTGGTATATTCCAAGGATTTTTCATCTACAGTAGGTGAATGTTTTTCTTTTAACATATATAGTTTTTACATTCAGAGGAATTATACATTCAGATTTTAATGAGGACAGTTACATAGAAATTGCCACATCTATGTGGCTTCTCTGTGATAATACCTCAGTAAATTGAAATGCTGTTTCTTAAATTTTAGGTTATTTGTGTCTGAAAACTTCTTGTATCCTAATCTGCTGTACACTTCAAATCACCTTGCAAATATGTATAAAAGCAACTGGCTTAAATATATTCTCTTATAAGTGCAGAACCTGATGGTGAATTAGGATATTAATCTGGTCCTTTGAACGCTGAAAATGCTGAACAGAGAACAGGTTTTGCTTTGACAAGCTGGTTGTGCTTTTTTTTTTGTCTAAAAGTCTTTTATCCTAAGCAAATATGCGACCCGTGGTCTTGGCTGCTATCAGAGATTGCCGCTTACAGCTACAGTAGAGTCATTTCTTTGAGGCAGGAGAACACCCTGCCTCTCTCTCTCTTTTTTTTTTTTTTTCTTTCTCTGTCAGCTCTCAGCATAAAAGAAATCCTACCCTCAACTTTTTGCGCATAGATTTCAGGGTAGATTCACTTAGCCGTCAGAAAACAATAGTTTTTCTTTTAGTTGTTTTTTTTTCTTCTTCTTCTTTTTTAGAGGCAGGGGCTGCTGCAAGTTTAATTTTAAAGATGTTTTAAATGAGCTGTCACAGTGTGATTGATGTTCTTCGAGAGGCTGGCCTCCCGCTCTTCTATATTCAACATCAGCAGGCTTTAATTATGAGCCCCGTTTATTGATGCTGTCAGCCATAGTGTGATATGCATCATGCATGTGGTAGGAAGGGAGCTTGTCACCTGGTTGCTGGCTCTGTGCTCTGTCTCCCAGCACACAATGTCTGTGAAAATGCATTGTCATCAATGTGGAGCAATATTACTCTGGGATCAAGGCTTTCGGTGCTCTCATTTATGGAATAAAGTGAATTTGATTATGATAAATGAAAAATAATGCAAAACCTGCCATTCGCTTTAATCAAATGGCAAGTTCGATTATATCTACCCCTTTTCTTTTCTGGTGCAAAACACAAAAAAACATTCTGCAGATGATGTAGATTTTAACACATTTAATACCACAACCACACTAACTCTAAAGCATTTTTGCCAAAGGACTACAGAAAAAGATTCACTGCAGGACTTGTGCAGGCTCTACTGTAATGTTCGGGGAGGTGGTACATGTCAAAGTTACATGCCACTAAGATGCTTTTCAACACTTTCAGCAACAGAAAAAGTGAAAACATGGTCAGAAAATGAAGGGATCACAAGCTCACAAAGTTACACACTGTTTACTGTGAAACAGAACTTCACTTCAACACAGAATATTCCGTATAAACAACTCAAGGCTCCTGTCAGTACAAGTGTTTTAAACAGAAAACTGGAATGAGCAGGAGTCTGTGCTGCCCTACATTGTGATGAAAACCTAAGTGTCTGCATAGGTCAGTAAGAAGGTGAACGATACCACAGTGAACACAGAGCTGGCTATGTCAGAGTGTGTTTTTCTCTGTTTCAACGAATCTAGTACTCCATGTTCCATCAGTCTTAACTCCCAAAAGACATTTTCATGAACTTGCTTCTTTGTCCTTTTTGGATCTTTGTGGGAATTGAGTGATACTGAAAGATAAAACAAATGCTAAGGTTTTCAGAATACTGTATGAATACCAAAGAAGAGCTACCACAGATAAGGTGACTGTCCTTCACAGACATCTGAGAAAGCAATAATATTGAAATTAAATAGTTGTATCACATTCGAAGTGATATTTTTTTCATAATCATCCTCTATGACCAAAATTATTTACATTTAAACCCTCTGCCTCACCTATGCTTTGCTGTTTGTATTAAAAACATTTTGCTTATGTCCTTGACTATTTTAATAGTTGTAATAGTTTGCCACCTTTGTGACCTCTTGTAAGATATTTTTCCCAGACTGTTTGAATTCTGGCACCTGCTTTTACTTTTTTTTTGTTTGTTTCTTTCATCACTACCGGGTGGTCCTTTTAATTATAGATACGGGCGGGATCCACTGACTAATACCGTCTTCCGCATCCTGCCTCATTAGGATATGTTAATTCATGTCATAATTAGGTCCCTGCTGTCACGTCTTTCCTTAATTGATGATTGTGAATCATCAACAGCAACAGGGATACAAATGAAAACAGATGTTTCTGAATTTTAAACAAATCAGGCAAGTAAAGTGCTCAGAATGTTCAAATAACAAGCATTACACAAATTACTCTTATTTGTATACATTTTAACATTTTGGAGGAGTTCAAATAGTACATTGAACCTATTATGACCAAGGCTTTTCTTATGCTACTGATGCTTATATTGCTTAATGCAGAAAAACAACTAAACAAATAAAAACTATTTGTTTTATCACCTGCTATATCTTACTTACTTGTTCTACGACGTCAGAAACAAAATATTTAATTGTTCTCCATGGACTTGTTGAATTGATAAAAGTTTGTATGTCTTTGATTTCAGAAATGTGTGTTTAGTGCCAGAGCTAACTTTTATATCTAGTAATAAGAAGAGTGTCATTCTGTTTAAATTCCTCTGTTTGCATCAAAATTCTGGATGTTTACAAGACTGCGTCACATAGCAAACTGTTATTCAGTACAGAACCATGGTCTACTGAAAAAAATGAAAAAAAGAAAATATTAATGTTTATTTGTATTGATGGTTTTTGGTGAATTTAGTGGTTTGCCCTGTTGGTTTGTGGCAAGTAGTTCAAAGAAAACATTAAACAGATATACTGTTGCTAGGTAGTCTACACACAATTTAAGCTAGAAGAACATTGATACTAACACTATTACTGTACAAACCTTTCATTTTTTGATTGTGAAAATCCCCATTAGAAAAAGACATGAGTTTGAAAAAATACTTGTCCACCGCTCTCTCTTGTTCAATTCTGTAAAATTGCTCATTAAAATATTTCAGCTGAATACAAAACTAAAACCTTATTTAAAAAAAAAATAATGATTAAATGAACCATTTTCCAATTTATTATACATTATTTCTTTCTTTCAGAGAAGCAATGTCTTTTAGTTTTTGTACTGACAGCTAAAAATCTATTTTACTTTAAAAAGAGATAAAATTACCAGTGCATAACTTACAAAATTTAATAATATTTGCTTTGTACAATAACTACCCGCTAGCCATTTGAGACTCTTGGACCATTAATTGAAAATTGCTCTTAATTACCCATACTTGCAATGAGAGTTTCCATTGCTTTAGGCCAGAAGAAATGAGTGACTGCCTTTGTAAAGAGGGCGAAGTAAAATTAATGGGTGAGGGCGTGTTTTCGTTTGTGGATAAAGTGTTATTATCAGTGCAACAAAAGGGTCACCTTTATTAATCATAATAATTATTTACAGTAATTAGGACAGATATCAAAGGAGCACTTTGCACGGTTCCCAGAGAAAATGGATTCTTCACGCTCAGAATTACTTCAAGGGTATGAATACACTGCGTATATTTTACATGCAACAGGAAAATTATGAGGTCCAGTCTCAATTATGATTGCCACTTACACAAAGAGTGATTTTACCACACCTTTTATGGATCCTGTTATTAGAAAAGTAAGGAGCTGATATATCAAAATGATTCAAGCTGATGAGAAGAATATTAACAGCAATATTGATGTGGCAACTAAAAATAAAAATAAAACTTTCTTTGAAGAACATATCAAGCATCCATACATAGCAAAAATGTGGAATTAAAATGATATTATTTTCATGTTTACTGACCTTCAACTTTATTTAGATTTTTTTTTTATGTTAAAGCAATTTACATAAGTGCAGTTCAACTTCTACACTCAATAAAATGTTCTGGATTTCGATATTTAAATAATTTTAGAATATTTAGCATCTTTAATGGGACTTACAGTAGTATTTTTTATGACGAACAACCTTTTATTAGAGGCATAATGTAGAACTTTCATTGCAATATTAGTATATTTTCTTGCACAACATCCTGAAATATATGCAGATATATAAGTAGTGACCAAGCAAATGTTGCCTTGATGTAGAGATCCTAAATATGAAAAATGATTCATCTTTTCCCACTCTCCCCTATATTTATTTCACAGAACCGAAGTTCCAAAAAGAAAAGCCTCTTATCTGCATACCCTCAGTTTTTTGATGATAATATTATATTGTTTAACCACCATGTATTTCAGCCTTTGATTTACACAACCTTCTTTACTCAGGAGATTTAGGGGGGAATTATTTTCTAATGTATTGTCAGTGAGAATAAAGCCCTCTGTTGACATGTTTCCAATTATTAACACCCAGAAGGCTGAGCAGCTGAATGTTATCCAAGGTCAATACTTCTGAATGATAATTCCCTCCCAAAATATGTACTTTGGCTTGTGGAAAGCAAATCACTGCATGAGTTGGAAAGCTTCTGCCGCCATTTGAAACTATCAGGATAAACTATCAACAAGCCTTGACGGCAAACATGACCAGAAATAATAATAATAAAAAAATAATAATAATGAAACAAAAAAACAGCAAACATTTATGCGGATGAGAGTGCCATTTTAGTGCAGTGTCTATAATAATGTAAAATGTAGTTTGACAATTGCTGGTTCTGATTTATAATTTTAGAAGACACCTTTTGAACGCTATATTGTCTTTGCAGATTTTGCATTAAAATCTTGGGAGTGGGCTGTTAAAGCAGTCAATGCACAGAAAAAGACTTGGCAGAAGTGCAGTACGCATACAAATTGAATAACCAATGGGCAACTTTTATTGCTTTCTACAATTCTGCATTGTCTGTAAAGTGGCAAATAACTCTGTTACACTTTACAGTGTAACACATTACACATGCAGCCTACAAAGCCAATGAGCTTTAGTGATGCCATGTTCCCTTCCTATCTTTAGAGCTGTTTAAATGGTAACAAGGATAGAATTTTACGTTCCCAATACACAGGGGGTTACATGTCCTTGATTCAGATCTAATTGAAAAAATGAAATGAAAAAAGGCCCTGCGGGCTGTTAATATTTAAACCAATGTTGGTGTAATGGCAGGTCATTCAGCTTCAAAGAAAGTAGAATGAATGACTGGGGAATAGTCCCTTTGCTGTTGTAGGTGTGGGACCTGCTGTGCCAATTCAGCTGAAAGAAAAGAGAAAAGGTGACAAAAAATTCATCAAAATGAATGTTCAGATGATAATTTTAGTACAATCTTCTTAAAAGTGTTGTGAATGGCATCCTTTGGTCAAATTAGCTTAGAACTTTTATTTTTTTTCAACATTCACTCTTGAGGTTTAGGACTTTGTAAAACATGACAAGAGCAGTTAAACATCTAAAATATTTCAAGTATTTCAAGTGTACACAGCTTTCATAAAGTGTTTGGATTAGCCTTCTTGGTGGGTCATTTAAACATGCTTCTCTTCAGACACTCTCACTTGTGCTTCAACATTTAGCTCGCTTTCACAGATACAGTTAGATCCATAGCAATTTAAATGCATGAAACAATTATATGAAGATTCTTTTTTTCTTTTTTTTGTTCTGTATCATGAAGATTTTATAAGGAATTTGATTTTGTTTGGAAAGAATTTGGATGTGATTGCTAATTACATATGCTAGTGACATTTGTTATTAAAAATGAAAATAACTAAAGAAATTGTTGTTTGTCTGTAAATTTAACTGATTTTACCTTAATTTAAAGTGTATTATAAGTGTCCTAATTAAATATATCAGTTGATGACATGCAACATTATTTCACAAAAAAACAAGTTATACTTGAAGAGGATTTTTTTGTATGATTTAATCATTCTGGGAAACATGTTTACTCAATCACACATGACCAACATTTCAGGTCAGGACTGCTATTATTTACAGAGCACAGAAATGTCAGCCAGGCAGCCAGGAGAAGAGCTCTTCTGATGGTTTATTAGCAAGCCTGACACGTGAAACATTTGCAGCGTGTTTGTTTACAAGGATGGGTGGGGGAATGTTTGACATTTGTGCTTGGAGAAATGTGTTATGATCTTCCCAACATTTACGCCTTTTTGCTTGGGAACATGGGATCCGATTAGCCAGGCTTCAGTGAGACTCCCCTGTTAATTCTCTCTTTTTTTCCTTTCTATTTTTCTTTGTTGGCTGATTTAATACTCAGGAGAGCAAGAGCTCAGATGGAAGAAAGCAACGTAAGCAGATGTGACAAAGAAAATGGTATCATTTTGTTGAAAGTGTTTAAATAGTATTATCACTCTTGAGCATTTTAGCATGTATGCCTGAAGTCATTGAAGATAAATGATTCCAATTTGCTTAAACTAAGTTTATAGTTTGAACAAGGAATTGCTTAATTTTTTAGGATGCAGGTAATGATGCTAGGCTGTGCAGCTCAACAGAAGAGCTATGCAGGTCTCTGCTGATACTGATAATGGCAGAAAGCTTTTAAAACACATTGCGTTGAGATGGTGTAACATTAGGCCACACAAGATGCCCACACTGATCTATTTTTTTGTTTCTCTGTTTAAAGCACCCCCAACTAGATTAGTATTAGATATAAACAGGAAAACAACAAGGTGACATGGCCTGATGAATCACATTTTCTGTAGCACCATGGTGATGGCGAGGTTTATATAAAAAATAAAAGATGTAATTTGGAGAAAATTCACGTTGTCAGGGCAAATATGATTCTTTCCATTATGTACTGCAGGGAAAACTTAGGTCTTGATTTCTTTATGCACATATCACATTTACAAGAACTCCCTCCACACAATAAACAGCTGATTGAACAAATAGAAGTGTCTGTGCATAAATGTACTTGAAGTTTGTTTGTTGATTGTACATTAAGACAACTGATAAAACTACTGAATGTGCATGTTAAATGGCATAATCATAATCAAAATGTACAATATATTGTCTCAAGTCTTGGTTCTCAGTTTACCTTTGTTGGTTGTGCTGAATTTTTGTGTTTTGTTGAGAGAGCTAATTTATCTCTTGCCCGATTTGATTATGTCAGTCTCATAGTTTAGGTTTAATATTTGTCCTGTATTTTAGCAAGAGTGACAAAGACGGAGGACATTCTCGTACAAGATTAATTTGAAACAAATTGAAGTGAATTTAAGCTAGTTTAAAAATGCCAGTCAAAAAAAGCCAATTAGTTTGACAAAAGAGGTTAAAATAAATCTGACCAACCTCCAATGAAACAACAAAAAAAAAATAAAAAATCTGGCCTAAAAGACTGTCTTGACCCTTATTGCTTTACCAACAAATAGAAAAATGTATCTCTATACATTTTATTTTCATATTTACAGCATGTCCATTCAGACTTTCTTGACTGTACAATAAACAGTGTTGCATACTTGCTTGATCCCCTTGTCAGAATAGTTGTCCATGATTGTAGTGGCCTCTTCTAGGAGCAAAAATGTGCCCTGCCACACTGCAAAAATGATTAATGGACAGTTTTAGCAACACTTGCAGTGAGTTCAAGATGATTGCTGGGCCTCCAAATTCCAAACACTGAACCAACTCAATGTTTATTCTCTTATTATTATATGTTGAAAAATCAAGTTGATGTGTGTTTTCAAAAAGCTCAAATTTCTGGCAAACATAATGATTAAAAGAAAGCAGAAGGACTTCTTTCTTTAAAAAAATATCATACTGGAGTCCTCAAGTGATTCTAAGAAAATAAAGCCCCAATTCAGCATTATTCAGTTCTAAATTATTGGCTAAAAGTCTCTATTTTAAAGCAAAATTATTGCATCTGGGAACAATGGTGGGCACTCGGGATGATAATGTATACTGGTGTCCGCATCCAAAACTTATGAATATTTTGTTACAGTGTGCAATCAGAACCTTTACATTAATCATTCATGGTTCTTGTGGCCCATTATTTCTGCTATTAAATTATTAATGCTCTGCACTGACTTTCACATAATCAAGTACCTATATTTGGTTGCTATATATTGCTACTGTAGATGCAGACAGGATCATAAAAGGTGCCATTAAGTGAAATAATAGGCCAGGAAAGTAGCTTTAGTGGATTCTACTCATGCACCTATTTTTAAATTAAACAGGTGATGTAAATATCTGATTAATGAGCTAAATGCCTTTTTCGTCTCTACCCTCCTTTTCCCAAACCCTTTATCCATCTAGAGTTTTTCTTGGAGCTGTTGGACAACTCTGAAAAATCTCTCAACAGTATGTTTACAAAGACATACGGGAAGCTGTATATGCAGAACTCTGAGGTGTTCCAGGACCTATTCACTGAACTAAAGCGCTATTACACGGGGGGCAACGTCAACTTGGAGGAGATGTTGAATGACTTCTGGTCCAGGCTGCTGGAACGCATGTTCCAGTTGCTTAACTCCCAATATCACTTCACAGACGACTACCTGGAGTGTGTCACCAAATACACAGATCAGCTAAAGCCCTTTGGAGACGTGCCCAGGAAGCTGAAGGCTCAGGTCACCAGAGCATTCATTGCTGCACGGACATTTGTCCAAGGGCTAACGGTGGGTCGTGAGGTTGCCAACAGGGTCGCCAAGGTGAGAAAAAATTTACATCTCCTAGCTACTGTAAATGTTTGTGTGTTTTTTCTGCTTAAAATCTTCTGCTATTCTCTAATGTATTGTTTTCAGTTGACCTGAAGTTTATTCAGCTTAAGTTATTTTATCTTAACATTTTTTGCTCTCTAAGGGCTGAGGTCATTTTCGACATGATGGTTTGAACTGAAATGTTTAAATAAAGGTTTATTTATTTATTGTGACTTTAGCTATTAGTATTCAGTAAAATCTCAGTAAAGACTGTTGTGCGACACATGATAATTAAGTGCAGAAGAGTGATGCTTACTCTCTTAGAGAAGGCCAGTGTTTCCAACACAAGTACTTTAATTATTTTTTTTCTTTGAGTAGAATAAATACCAGCTAAGAAAACAGATCATGTTAAAAGAAACCATAAACTGAGGCACAGGTTGATCTATGCTTTGAGCTACAGTGCATATAGTTAAAATATGATCCCAATAATTGGCAGGAAGATGTTTTCAGCTGCTTTAGATGTTGTTAAGACTAAATACAATGGACACTCGCAAATAAACGAGGGAGGTATTCAAGTTCTCTTTTCTCAAGTATCATACATTGAACCATTTTCTCTCTCACGCTCTCTGCAATGCACTTGTCTCCCTCTTCTATGCTCTTTATGTTACACTCCTTTAAAATCAGCTTTTGTCTTATTAAGAGGTAAAAATGAAATGTTTTTGAATGCTTCAGATCTTCAGATGTGGGTGGCCTATTTTTTATAAGTAGAATTATTTCCACATAATTTGCTGTACAAAACCTCAAAATCACCCACAGAGAGCAAAGCTTTGTAAAAAAGAGATTAAAGTGCATATCTAATGAGATTTCTTTCCTCCAAAACACTCATTGTTTTAAAATAAGCACAGAACTCCTGACATGTTATATTTTGTATGCTTATAGCTACTCATACTATATACACCAATCAGGCAAAACATAACGACCACTGACAGATAAAATGGATAACACTGAAAATCTCTTAATCATGGTACCTGTTAATCGGTGTGATATATTAGGAAGCAAGGGGATATTTTGTCTTCATAATTTATGTTTTAGAAGTACAAAGATATGTGAAAATTCACAAAAGGCCAAATTGTGATGACTAAATGACTTGGTAGGAGAATCTTCTAAGTTTGTGGTCTTGTAGGGTATTCTGCTATTGCAACTATACATTACATTGAATCTAATAAAGAACAGGAGAGAACCAGTGCCAATGTTTATTGAGAATCATCTAGAAGACAAGTTACTGTCATTAAAATCACTAAGGAAGCACTTGGTTCTTCGATAAGGTGATATAACACATAGTTTACTGTAGTTTGTTATACATGAGACTCTGTAGCTGCTGACCAGTCTAGGCAGAAACAGTATTCTCAGATGGTTGCAGTGTCTTTTATTAAGATGACACGCCACATCAGCACGTTTGAGGTATTGAACTGGCTTCCAAATTCTTTAAATCTCAACTCAATTGAAGATCTTGCTCAAAGAGCTCCAATCAATGGAGTCTCCACCTCGCAAATTACTGGACTGAAAGGTCTGCTGCTAACTTCTTGTCGCTCCTTTAGACACACTTGTGTGCCTCAGTTCAGCCAAGGTTGCTTTGGTATCAAAAGTTGCATTGGTATAAAGTTTGGAAGGTGACCATAATGTCCAATATGTAGTTTTGTATGCTTAGCAAAAATAGTCAGTTTCCCTTTCCTAAATATATTTATTTTGATGTCTGAATGATTGCAAGTTAAACCTGGTCGGCATGCTTGTAATTTTGTATGAACATGCTTAGCACTGTCCATCCATTGAAAAGTAGAAACCACAATTAAAAACCTTTGTTACATCATAATACTTTCTTTCAACTTCTGATTAAACAAGTTTTTAACACTTTTTAAACAAGCTCTTTTCTTATTGTATACTCAAATCTCATTCTAAAAAACTTCCACAAAATCAAATATTAGGTTTTAAAGCGGTTTCCAATCAGCAGAAGAGATACAATTAATTTTTGACTGCCTCTTGGCTCCAAACCTACTCTTTATTTCAATGCAAAAGGGGGAATAAAATAAAGAGAAGAAAATAATAGACAAAACTACAAACAAGAGTAAAAGTGCAAAGAGGTAAATTAGATGTAAAATTTGATAAAGAAATTAGTTTAAATTTGGTGGAAAAACTTTTGATCTGAAAATAGACAGATGTTTAATAAACATGAAAACATTTCTAAAGTTGACTCGATTCTTTGTGGTAGAATTGAATACACAGGATTCCATAGATGTATAATAAAGGCCACATGAGAAAAACTCCTCAGTTAAATTCTTAATATTACAATCGGCATAATAAAAAGTAAAAAGGTTCACAGGCCTTACAGAGAATTCATGCATTATACCGCATATCTTATACCAAGAAATCTGTGAATTACTTTTTTAGTGCATGAATCATTATGTAGGAACCTTAACTTTCATTGCTATACTATAATGCTGGGTTGTGTTTTGCATGCCCATCCCTATTTATAGTTGTGTTAGTTGCTTGTTATTGTAAAAATTAAAAAGCCATTAGATTTTTTCTAAACCTCTTCCATAAATAACTCTGATTTTTGATAATCTTCAATGATCTTTTGTCCTATCCTGAGCTGCTATTTACTTCACCAACAGTGAAAAGTTGAAAAAAAGGAACTTAAACTGGGCACCTCCACACTCACCACCTACTGCAACTAAAACCCACTGCCATTCTGAATCAGGTGTATTCTCATCAACTATTAGGTGCTTCCAGGAAGCAGTGTGGTACTGTAGAAAATTGTCAGACAGATGGACCTCCAATAAACTCAACATGAGAAGTTGACTGACATAAAATAGTCTTCTTTCCACATAGCCAGTCTTTGTCCGGTCATTAAAAATACATTTCATATCTCCTGGAGCACATGAAATTTAGTTCGTGGTTGAAATACCACCAAAGTATTTGAAATCTTCGTTGAAAGGCACTGAGATTTTTTATGTCCTTCACAGACATATGTGACGTGTCATCAAAAAAGTAGGAATCTGTCACCTGAGCAGAAACTGAGTAAAAGGATAAAACATAAAAAAAACTATTTCAGAGAAAATTGTGATTTTAATTTTTTTTTTTTTTTACAAAATGTTAGTTGAATTTATGAAAAAAAAACACTGTGTACTTTAAGATTATATTTTGGATGTTTTAAAAAATTTAAACGTTGTGTTTGAATTGAGCTTTTTCATGGAGTAAATCTGAGCTGTTGGAGTGGAGGAAACATCTTCATTTTATTAGACTTAGCCATGAATACATTAAAATTAAAGGCTGATTTTTATTTTAATATATATTTTTTATTCAGTCTTGGAAATCACTAAAATTAATTCATTTTAAGCTTTTACACATCTTCACTACAAATGTTAATAAGGTCCAAAGTTTTTTGAGCTTTATTTTATCAGTTTTGGGTATAAAAACTATCTAGGTTTATGGGGGGCAATAGAATAGACAGCTCAATGTTATTGTAAAAATAAAACATGCATTTACAAAATGAGGTGGAGGTAAATTTTAAGCTTTTTTTTACTGAATATTTTAATTTTTTCATTACTACCATGGGAAAAGACTAGTCGTGCAGCTTATCAAGACAGTAGTGGAACGATACAGTGCAACATGCGGTTTGCCTTATCGCCTTTATGTGGAGTCATTTGCCTTTACTTAAATTACTTTTTTAGTGCATGAATCATAATGGATACAGAGAGCTTTTCCCATTAATGATTGTCAGAGTATATACATTTAGATAATTTCTTTCCCTGAAATTAGGTTATACTAAATGTAACATCAGAAGACATGGCTATGGTATGCTGAGTGAATGTGAAGAATTTCAATTTCCTTTTGATTTTATCCGAAAGGTAAATGAGAGCAATATCCTTGACTAAGAGACCAGAAAGTGAAGAACAGTCTAAGAAAATGTATTTTCATCTTTCTGCCATAAGTAGAGATGTAATGTGGTGTGTTGAATACCATGCACTACCCAGTTTTTGTATGACCCTATCAAGTCACCATTAAGGTTTATCCCAACAGTCTGAGTTATTTACTATTTCACTATTCAAATTGAACAAGTTAAAATGACAAAATGTAATTTTTTCCCCCCATAAAATGGCTGCTATTAACAATCTGTCATTTCAATTCTTCACATTACTCTGGAACAGAACGATGCACTGACAGTGATGAGCCGTACATAATTACTGCTAGTAGACAGCTCTCTGTACACTACAGCCAAAATAGGAGAGACATCCCTCCATAAAATGGGATTTCACTCATCTTGCACTGAACAGTTTCCTGAACCTTGATCCTGGATTAAGAGGAGAATCTCTCTGGCTTACAGTTTATGATGACCATTAAGAGTTTTATCCTGGATGTACTTAAAACACAGTCCAGTCACATTAGGACCTGCTCAGAGTAGATTGCAGGGATTTGGACCTTTTGAACGATTTAAAGTTCAGGCATTTAGAGCACTTATCGTTCACTCTCCATGCACATGGGAAGTTGGCCCAGTCTTTTGTGCATGTTTAGTCATGATGATGGAGGCGAGAGGGATATTTTGCACAGAGGGATTTGTTTTCCCTGACGGCTTATGGTGCATGTTGATCTTATTATACACTCATTTTCAAGCACAAATTGTCAGACGATTTCAAATTAAGCTTCAAGGCAATTTCTAATCTTTACACATTTACCTATGAATATTGTGCTTACAGATCCGTTTGTTGGCACGTGAGAAACATTATCATTGGGTTAGTGTGGTTTCCACAAGTTTGCTTGATGTTTCCTTTAGCTTTTTATGAAACTACTTCTAGGCTTGAATAGCAACATGCATTTAGCACTCAGCTATGGTGTTGGTTTCACAGATGGATTTATAGACTGCCAATATGTTTGTGCTTCAATTTAAACTAATAAAATCCACTGACACTAAACTTTAAAATTAAATATGTTAATTTGTTTTACTTTGATTTGTTTAAGGAAAAAGCTGAAGCAGATGATGAATCACTGCTGCCTATAGATTATATATATACAATATTTCCAAAAGTATTGGGTCTTCCTTCAAAATCATTTCTTTAGTTGTTCCTTTATTTCTGTGCCCACAGGTGTTTACACTTCTGCACCTAGACATGCAGATGGTTTCTACAAACTCTGGTGAAAGAATGGGTTGCTCTCAGAAGCTCAGTGCATTACAGTGTGGCACCATGATAAGATGCCATCTGTGCAATAAGTCCAGTCATGAAATTACCTCGCTGCTAGATATCTGACAGTAAGTCTCTGGTGTTGTATAACCAGCCATTTGCCAGTGCAGCCATGAACATTTTCTTTTCTTTAATTCAGACAGATAGAAAGGATTGGATTCATTTTCATAGTTCACCACACACATATTTTGGACTAGGTTCACAGTTCCAGTTCGAACTTTTTCTTGTTTTTATCATATTTTGTCTGAAATAAATTTGCTGTAACTTAAACATTAACATATGGGTTATGCTATTGTCTGGCATTAATTTTATTCTCTCCTGTTTTCTTTGCTTACATAATCGGCATTTTGCATGACTGATTTCCCAAAGCAGGTGCCTTTACTTAATATCACTTTAGGTATTTAACAATAGAGGTCCTCACAAAGTTGAACTGCATTTCTGCTGCCTGAACACAACTCTCAGGAAACAATTAACATTTCCCCTGCCTCGAGGGAAATTGCTGTTTCTCTTTCTCCATGAAATATCCAAAGTTTCGACTAACAATCTAGTGTAAATCTTTCATTAACTCCGAATAGAACATTGTTAAATGACACTGCTTAAAATCATTATTGTTCTGTTCACTGTTTTCAAAGATTTGTGCTCAACCCATGAACAAGTTTATTGGAACATTACTGACTCTGCAGGCATTTAACTTGTTTTCCTTTTCTGTAGACATCTGCCCACCCACTGCAGTTCACGGTAATTTTACAGGAGCTGTGAGAAACCCCACAGTTTAGGTTTGGATGGCCTTTTTACCCAAGCTTTTTTGAAAATATTTCTTTTTTGTTTGTTTGTTTGAAAGTTGCAACAGGTATCTCTTTGAGTAGCACACTGCTTGAATCAAAGAAAATAACTGGGATGCTTTGAAACACCGCCAGTACAACTGCAAACCAAATTTGGTCTCAACAGCTTCTTCACAACAGCAGTGAAAACATCATTGTGTTCTGTTCACTGACTGCAGAGGCAGACAGAGTAGGATACTCACAGATATCTTCTTCAGCTCTTCCTCAGTGACCGGTACAACAAGTGTCACTTCACTTCAACACTTTGAAGTAACCTTCACTAATAATGGGATTTTCAAAGGGCTCTATGACAACTTACTGATATTTTATCAGGATTCCTTGGAGTCAACAGTCAGAGCACCAGGAACACACACTGCAAGTAGCATGACTTACAGACAGACAGACAACTGATCATGATAAATTAAAATATATATATTTTTATTAATCCCAAAGAGAAATTATATAATTATATGTACTGCTGATGAAAAACTAAAAGTTTAATAAGATAAGATCAAATTAATTTTTTCGAGCGATACCTAGCAAAGAGACACACCGACATACAGTATGCAAAACAAAAATAATTAGAAGGTATGGATAGTTTAAACATCATAAAAAGACAAATTAAATAAAAAAAAAACATAAGAGCAGGTCGTAAAATTAAGACTTCTTAAAATAATTGAAAAGAGTTTTAAGAATACCAGTTATACTATTCAGTTTAACTATTTTTAAGAATAATTTTAAACTCATTAATGGGAATGTGATGTCGGAGTTGTTATGACTTTTTGAAATTATTCCAAGTTAGGTTTCGATTAGATGCAGCGAAAGGAGAAAAAAAAAAAAAAAAAAAAAACACTGAAGAGGAGCTGATCATTAGCAGGGAAAAACAAGCAGTTATTGTCTCTAATTGGGAATTTTAGGCTGAAAACAATTAAATCTAATTGTTTTAAGTCTGTTTGTTTTCTTTATCAAAATGTCTTCCGTTTGGAAAACATCACAGCTGCCGGTTGAAAAATGGTTAAAGCTACTTAACAAGGTTCCCCCAGGAATTTGAGAAATGTGAGCTTTAAATATTAAATTGACAACATAAAGTCATTCCTACATAGATTTTTCAGGGCAGATTAAATGACCTTTTCCATAGTTCATGTTTGTCACCAAGGGCCCACTGATACACATCCTCCAGATGAACCCCCTCCCCCCACGTCTTTCCACGTCTCTCTTTTTGACTGCCTACTTCCCTCTTGATGGCTCACAGCTCACACAGCTTGCAGGGGATAAGGCCTCAGCCACGTTGCTGTGATGGCAGATGGCAACTGGCTCAAAAAGGTTGGCACGTCATCGGGAAATGTGCTGCGCCAAAGATGTCCTTTTTAATTAAAAGATTTTGATCTGTGGTGAACTGCAGAATGTTCGGGAAAAATGAAAGACAGCATGTGGTCTGGAATTGAAGAAAATGATATGAAATGATAATGAAAGGAAAAATTTACTCTATGTGCCTCTGTACAGTGCATAGTAGATTCTGTTTCAAACTGAAAATTCAGAAAGTTACAGATCCAGTCAGCTTGATGCTGAGTGGGAGGACATTTTGAACCAAAGAAAAAGATGAGAAATTGTCAGAAATTGAGGAAAATATAACATGAAAGTACTTTTTTGCCCATGTGACTTATCCACTTGTGAAAATATGTCAGTTCATCTGACTGAAACTGCCTACTGCACTCTCATGAATTCATTTTTTGCACCTTGATTTAAAGTGTATGACACCACATCTTTATTTAACAACCACTTAGAGGAAGCTGTCAGTGCTGGTGTTGTGACATTTGTCCAGAGCTTTCTTGGCAGCCACGAGAGACGTGTTTGCCACTGACATTCAGGCTGGGCTGCAGACCTTTAGAGTCAGATGGACATAGGGTGAGTGCTACGCTTTAATCCAGGAGACACCACAGCAGAAGGATAACAATGCAGTGTATGACGGCACTGTGACCCACCAGAGAAGACAGGGGGGATTGTGGCTCACAGTGCCTAGTCATAGTACAGCACGTGTTTGGCTTTTAACGTGTTTGCACTTGTCTTGGTGAATTAAAGAAACAGTCCCAAGCCATGCTCCAGACCCGCTACATAACAAGGTGCATGTCAGGGTAGATCAGCAGGCAGTCCCCGGACCTGTGCAAATAGAGACACTTGAGCTGACTGGTGTGGGTCACAGTGGCCTACCAAGTACCACTGTGTTGTTTTATTGAGGAACAGCTGCTCACATGTGGATTAATCTGTCAGTCTCAGGGATTCATTGATTTGACAGGAGCTGATTTTAGTGTGGCCCCTCTGGAGTTGTCTTGGCTGCATTTTACTTTTAAGATGCTGAGCTGAGGCACGGCAAAGTTTGCAGAGAAGCACAGACAGAGGCATGTCTCATCAAAATATACAGTGTTACTTCAGTTGACACATTTCATTGAATCTTTTGCCCTGTCTGTGACTCATACTGAGTTTGCTCCCTGCAAACCTACACTATGCATAATGTCATATTATTTTTTTATTACGATATTAATGAAATCGGTCTACTGTAAGTATGTTATTAAACAATTTAATACAACATGAATTGAGAATTTATGTGTAACAAATGGAAAGATCTCTCATTCAGTTGTTAAGTAAAAAATATATGTTGCAATCTACATTCATTTGTAAATGTGTCTGTGTTCACAAAAATACTCATGTATTAAAAACTGGTGTAGATCTGGGAGTAAAATTTAAAATACTACTTCCATATCTGATTTACGAATACCATGGGTCGTTTGACTAGTCCCAGCATCTGAACAAACAGGTGTTGATAAAGGTGACATCTAGATTCAGTCACTAAAATCTAACAGTTTCAGTGGCCTACACAAAACAATTTGTGGCATGACTGAAATAGACGCTAAAAACCCCCATCGTTCCAATGTTATTGTGACAGGATCACAATCACAGATTATTGGCAAAGACACCTGAAGAACAGTTTTTCACGCAAATAGTCTCTGCAAATGTTGTGTAATATTTGCTATTTCAATAATATACTTGCAAAAACCATTTAACATTCATTTTTCTAATATGTCTCTGTATGAGAGCCTTCAGACCCATATTAGTTTATGAAGCCACAGAGGATCAAATTAAACCCAAATTTACAGATGTAAGCGATGTCACACACTTTATGTGATATTCCTTCAGTTCCTTCAAGCCAGACCCATTTCTGTTTCAGAAACTCAACTTCCTTCTGTAAGGTCTCACTATTCAAAAGCTCCCACCTTGGAGAACAAATTGAAGTGCCTGGATTCCCTGCTTTAAATGTGTTTTTTTGCATTAGTTAGAACTCCATTAAGACTTGCCTTAGGTGATAAAGTCAACTTACTAGTCCCTGATCAATCTGTCTGAACCAAATGACATCGGCTCATATGCACATTTACACACAAGAGGGCCCGCAGTGCAGGTGGTTTAAATCTCTTTACATGCTGGTCATGATCTTCAGTAGGGTTATTAAATGTTTTGTGAAATGGTCAGCAATTAATCACACACACTGTTCAAAAGTACAACAGCTTTTTTCTTGAGAAATCAGTAACAAAATTCTCAAAAATGTCCTATTTTTAAAACTAAACATTATTATTTTTTTAATCAGTATGTAATCTAGTAAGTTTGTAGACTTAGACCACTCTGCCGAACTGAAAGTCTATAATGACAGAAATGTGAGGAAAGTCGTGCACAATTTAAGAGCTGGTGTTAGATTTTGACCATGCTCCCATATAGTGCTGCACGCTCACAGTTGAAGTTGATTTTAACTGATTTTGAACAAAGTAAGCAGCTGTTGTCCAAATATCTAAAACATTGAGAATTTTTTATTGTTACATAGCATATTTTTTTCATTTTGTATGTGCTTATGACATGCTTATGACATAATAATGCCTCAAAACACAGTTTGAATAGCTAGTATGATGTCAGCAGAATACATGTTAAATGTTTTATTTATTTATTTTTTAGGAAAGGGATTTAAATCCTCACCAGATTCCAGTGTATTTCTTTGCTTATTCCCCAGCACTTCGCCAGGTCTTATTTAATTCACACTTGCCAACAGATAAACAAAGTGATAGCACCTATCACACATCGGCTTTCATTTCAGCAGCGTAAACAATGTCGGGCATCTGTTAGCACCTTCCACAGAAACCCACAGGAGTATTTTCTGCTCTGGCACCCTTCTGATAAAGTCATGGCTATGTTTAGACACCTACAATTACTCAGTTAGGGTCAGGTCGCCTTTGTGGTCACAGAAAGCAGTACATTTTCAGAGATCTGAATTTGGTAAAACGACATTTATCTGTTTCTTCCCAAATTATTGTCTTCCTTACTATATATACTTTATTTTGTAAATGAGCGTGGAATTTAAGTTCAGAATGAATGCTACGTTTAATGTCTTCTAAGTATCTATATTAAAAAGAGGCAAGTGAAAACACTGTTGCTGACTAATCACTGTTTCCTATATATATATATATATATATATATATAGAGAGAGAGAGAGAGAGAGAGAGAGAGAGAGAGAGAGAGAGAGANATATATATATATATATATATATATATATATATATATAGAGAGAGAGAGAGAGAGAGAGAGAGAGAGAGAGATGCAAAAATATCACACAGAATATGTGTCTTAACCATATTTACTTCTTTTTTTACTTGTACCAGCAATAATAATATGTCAACCCTAACTTATTGAAGTTTTATTCAGCAGTTTGTAAACCAGACACATGCTTCTTTTGGAGGCAGATGGTAGTTTTATTTGCACTGTGACAGATTTCTCATATTTCCATTGACACTAATGGCTGTGGAATGGTGTGCAGACGTTGGGGTAGCAATAGAGTTTAACACACTTGTCCAATCAGTGCCATGCAATGCAACCTGTCACAATAATTATGACAGAACTATTGAGTTGATTCTTTAACAACAGATTCTCTGTCCCACCACTGTCCCCCCTGATTGGCCTTGGTAGCTTACAAAGTCATTGTCATTTCTCACAACTTCATTACTTGGTGGCACAAAAGCAATTTCCAATCTCTGCGCTCTTCCCACTCTGCTGCTCCTAAAGGGACTTCACACCATATGTGCATGACAACACCTTGTCAGAGACAAGGTGAGACCATCCAACAGTGTCTTCTAGAGTTGGCTTTTATCAAAACACAAAGCATTTTCTTTTCACAAATTATTTGGTTGTCTTTTATATAATCTGTGGTGCAATTCTGTGAGTAAAATGGCTCCTTACTGCAGCCTCTGAGGAATATGATCTGAACTGCTTGATCGCTCATTTCACTGACTTACTGACTTTCTTTAAATGTGCAGAAATGGCATCTCACTTGGAAGGTTGTCTATTGGCCTCCTGGGCAATATTCTCTCTGCGCAACTGTAAATAAATGGTAGCAAGATGATCAGATTACCCTTCATTCATAGCAGCCAGTGACTGCTGGGCACAGTAAGTGAAATGATGAGAAAAATAACTTGAAGATAAACATATTAGAAAGCTCCACCTTAATGCTATGTTATAACTGACAAAGCCCAGGGGTAATTAGTCCTTGTTTCATTTTCAGCATTAAATATACTTTTTAGCCCATTTTTCTGAAGATTACCTCAAATGAAAGACTCACAGATCTAAATATAAGTGGATGATCTCTCACTGGAAAACTTCTCTAAGTAAATAAGCATTCTTTACCTTAATAATCTCTTAAAATCCTTATCTAAATAATAAAAAGCATTTCTTGCTGTGCGTATTTGAATGTTTAAACTCTTTTCAAAAGAAGCTCTTGTTTTCCTCAAAGCAAACATGGTGATTGGCATGCATTTGCTTCTGTTGGTCTCTCCAAATGCGGCGACAGCACCTGCATGTTCCTTCTGCTTGTCTGTGAGTGTCTTGTCCATTTTTTTTCTCTCCATCTGTTTAATCTGAGTCTGTCTCTCTGTTTTCTTGGTGTTTTTTTTTTTTCTACATTGTTGGCATTGTCTTTGGCTTTTTTTACAGCCTGTCTTCTTTCTATTTGCTTTGTTCATTTTCTTTTTCAGCATACATGCTGCAAATTGAACATTTTTCTCAGTTAAAACCTATAGTTGTATTTGAATTGTTTGCTTATGTGCTCAACACCTATTTTTTTATGAATGTCTAAAACTTTGCCTCCATTTCTTTTTCTGCTGAACTGTGTGGTAGATGTTTGCCACATTGTTTACTAAAAGTCAATATCACAGATTAAAGATGTTTACATATTCTAGCTGTACTTTTGTCTCATGGATGTCAATTTTTTGGAGATTATTTTTCGATAGGATTTTAAAACTATTTTTTTTAAATATGTTAAGCAATAGTAACAATCATTTTTCATTTGAACTTAATGGTCTGAAGCCCTAAATGAACTGCAATTAATAGTATTGGTTTTGATCATTACATCAATTATGCTTAAAAAGTAAGTTAAGCATAACAGAATTTTAAGTGTTAATAAACATTAGTTGTCACCATAGTAATAATGGCATGTTGAGGCTGATTTTTCATTAAACAATTATTTTTATTCATTTTCAAATGGTTCTGAGTTTTGTATCATTCATCAAACTGTGACAATGGCACAGCTTTGATTCTTAGCCTTCATTTACGGCAAGTTTCCTCTCTCAGGGCAAATCCAGATTGCACATCATAATAAAATTATTACCTTCCTATTACTGGAGCCACGCTTGAGCCTTAAATATTGCTGCCTGTGCCCCTCATTTTCAACCCTCTGCAGAATTTAATGACGTTTTGCTGTTTATTGGTGCTGCTTCATAATTTTTCAATATAGGAAATATACCTTGAAAAGGTTCTGTTGCACCCAAAACAAGGTTTCTTTCGCTCAGTATTATGTGTTTTCTAGGCACATAGTGCCATTTTATAGTATAATAGGCGCTTTTCCACTAGAATGCCTTTGACTTGTACAGTCCCGGTCCGCCTCGGCCAGATTCATTTTTCATTAGCAGATCCATTGTAGCTCTGCGTGGCTGTTCTCAGATTTTCATACCTACTTTAGGGATAGCACCAGTTGCACCAAGTCGAATACTGTGTGGAAGCAATTTGATTGACAGCTGACCGCATTCATTGATTGGGTTATGATTATTTCACAGAAAACGCCACACAACATGTCTGCTGTGGATCGCAGACATGCAGTCTGCTTCCAGGGAGGTACTCAGTGCAGAGAAGCATAATTATGATCAGTGGAAGGAACAGTAGCGTTAAATTTTGGACTGTGATGTAGCAGACCTGTAAGCAGCTCGTCTCTGAGAAACAGGCAGCAATAAAGAAGCGAGAAACGATGCCGCTGTGGTCAGCATTCTTGTCTAAGCTGCAGTTTTGCACCGACCGGTGTGATACACCAAGCTACCTAATATTAGCTTGGTGTGATGTGAATTTTATTTTTAATTTGGATTTTTGATTTTGAATAAAGCTCAGGTTTGGCTATTAATTTACATATTTTGTCTACATTACATAAATCCAAAAAGGTTGCACACCAAAACAATAGTGACAAAATGTAATTACATTTATACATATAGCAAAAATAATCAGCTGATCTGAGTCTTTATATTTCTGTTTGGGCCAGCAAGGAATTAATTTAAGACAAAATTAAATATCTGGGTTTATGTGAGTCCATTAGAACCGCAACCTCGAGGTTCTCCATTGCTGGATGTCACTGCAAACATCAGCAGAGTTGACCACATTGCTGCATGCTCAACCACAATAGTGAGAAACAGATCCATAAGGGAAACGCCACTGGTTTAGAACTAAACCACACATTAACTGCTTAGAGTGCGAATTGCCAGTGGACAAGTACCTGAAGTTACCTTCAGTTGTTATAAAATGCTATGTATATCAAATATGACTTAAAAGAATTTTTTCTTCCTGATGTAACGCCTTGAAATTGGGCCTCTGTTGCTTTATGAACTCCTTGCAATGCACTGAGAAGTAGGTCAGATGAGCTCAGCAGATGCACAGTTCCACCAGTTGTTTGGTCATTGCTTCTGGCGAGTCTGAGAGCTGAGCAGAGGCGGTTTGGTGGAGGCCTGCTCTGTGAGGCAAAAGCCTGAAAACTGCAGCTCTGAGGAGGAGCTGTGCCTCAAAGGCGGTGCTTTGTCCACTCAAGCTTTTTACAGAGCTTAATGGTTACCACTGGACATTAAAGATTTCTAAAATATGCATGAAAGATTCAAGGCAAAAGCTCCTTGCATGTATGTTTTTGATGAGAGAATAACATCATCATAACATGATGTAAAGCTCCAAAAAGTTAATTTTACATAATACTGTTCCTTTGAGGTGAGATAAAAATGCTGAATACCCTATTGAACAGTGTGGACAGAAGGGCTTAAGTTCAGACTGGAGGTAGAAATCGGAAGTTTGAGACAAGGTGCTGCAAAGCAAGTAGTCCAGAAAGCTGCATTTCAAAATGCTTTCCATTTGAGAACCCATGCAAATGCTAACACAAACACAATAATCCATCCCTGATAACAACAGGAGAATAATATACTGACACTGTGAAAACACAATTTTAATGAGTCTTTTAACTTTTAAACTACTTAGCAAAAGTTTTTACATCAAATGTTGCAGCTATTTTTAAAAAATAGGACTGCCCCCACTGGAAATATAGAGCAAAATTGAGGTTATTTATTAATTAATTTTTAGTAATTATATTATTATAAAATAATGGATGGAATGTTGGAACTGGCACCTTTCAGACATATTTGTTGCTTGCATTTTATTGTATGTTTATTTATTAATTCAAACCCCTTGTAATGCAACCATTAAAATAAGATCATATACATATTTTTTTTGGTTTGGGTAACAATATCTGGAACCTGTTTCATGAATACATTAGCATTTTCAGTTCAACCTGTTTGTGAAAATAACCTGTATGTTAACTGCGCTCCCAGAGATATTAACAATTTAAAAACAGACAAAACAGTAGATGACATGCAGTGATGGAATTGACAACCAGCAGCTGAGTTTAATGGCCTTCACACAAGACACTGCGTGATGTCGGTGACAGATTGCAAATGCTAAAGATGCTTCATTTGATCCCTGTTCCTTACATCCAAGAAGCTATGAAAGTCAATACATTAACAGCGCGCTTCTGACTTTCCTTTATCGTTCTCTCTGTATTGGCCGTATCTTGTCTCATTAGACACTTTTTTCCTCCTATCATGCAAACATATGTGCACACAGGCGGTCTGGTCATTGCATCAATAAAATCAAAGACAAAATGAAATGTTAAAAACAGAGAGAATGGAAGAATGAGGTTGGCTGTAGTGTCACCACAGAGACTCAGATGTTGCCATGGAGCTACAGAAGAGTACTAATGTGGGTCTTGTTATTCAGTTCACTTTTAGCTTTCTGTTTTTCTTATTTTATTTGTGGTGTATTTTTACGACTAAGTCTTTGTATTGTTTGTGTTTGTATCTGGTTTTTTTTGTTTTGTTTTTTTTCCCACAAACTAACCAAAACCCAAGCAGTCTTATAACATCAACAAACCCCCCCAAAAAACTCATGTTTACATGATGTGTGTGCAGTTTGCACAAGAGCTATATATTGAAATATACGGCCAATGTGAAACATTAATTGCTTCTGTTGTTAAATCATGAATTAACTGTGATTAACCAAATATTTAGAGGTCAACATCATTAGTCACCCCTAGGCCATATTAGCTCCAAACTTAAGCTCACTTAAATCAAATTTGTTTGGCAGATCTAAAAAGAAATACATTATGCCTAGGTTAAAATACATTTCATGAGTGGCAAAAGTACCAAAATTACTCACAGCAGTTTATCCACAAGTGACCCGTGAGGTTGCCACAAACCCCACAGCTTTAAAAGCACTGCAGGCCTGAGCAAAGTGTTCATGCTTCAACAAAAGGAAAGAGTCGAACTGGTTTCTTCTGGTTTCTCCAGCTTCTTCACACAGTCTAAAAACTTAACTAATAGGTTAGTTTGTTACTTTAAAACACCATAAGTGCTGAATGTGTGTGTGCATGGCTGTCTTTCCAGTCAATCTGCATGTTGCCCTGTGATGAACTGGCAACTGTAAACCGTCAATGACTGTTAAAGATAGACACCATCCCCCTTCACCCCTGCAAATCTAACCTGGCATAGACAATAAGCGAATGCATCTTTGTCCAATGCAAAGACCTTTTTGATTATCTGAAACATTTAAATTAGACAAAAATATGTAAGGAGGAAGATACTTTTCAACAGCACCACACATACAGAGGATAGCTGGGCGGTTCCTCTTTGACCGAGCCCATTTCAGCCTGCACACAAACACATACCGCAGCAGTCTCTAGAGTGTGTTGGACAAAATCTAAAGTCAAGCATGAATACAGAGGATGACAGGCCAATTATCAGATGCACTCTCTGTTGTGCATCGTCTCCTCTAACAGGAAGCAGATGTGAGAATCCTGTCACTTTCACTAAAGTTGCTGCAGTGACAGGGACCGACAACAAAAGGCACAACTTTCACTAGGAATTGAGACGGACAGAGTCATAAACCCAGTATTGTCACAGAGTTTATCTTGTAGGTTGTCACTTTTCAAGCTTTGGAGGATCCAAAAGTGTAAAAGTGTGAGGATATTTGTCAAAAACTTTGACTTTTCAATTTTGGGGTTTACCGTAAATGTCTGATATTAATTTCACAACTTCTCCATTTTAACGGGAAAGGTCCTCAAATTACTGAATAAGTCCTAACAAAGCGCGCGTGTTTGCTTTGCAGGTGAACGTAGTGCCAGCTTGCGTCAGAGCCTTGACCCAGATGCTCTACTGTCCGTACTGCCGTGGCATGCCTGGGCTGAAGCCCTGTCGCAATTACTGTTACAATGTTATGAGGGGCTGTCTCGCAAACCAGGCGGATCTGGATGCTGAATGGAACCTGTTCATTGGTAAGATTCAAATTAATTGCACTTCTGCCCATTTCTTCTTTTTCCAGTTGTCTGTTTCTTTGTTAATTTAAGCTTTTATTTCAAAGTGTGCATATTTCTGTCCATGTCCTGCAGTCAAGGAGGGAATCGGGAGGCTGTGCTCTGTTCAATTTAGCTTTAGAGGATTTGCAGAGACAAAACTGAAATCTTATTTGTGCAAACATTTCTTTTTTTTCTGTCTGAAATGTTGTTTGCTATTGCTGGAGCCCTGGCATGGTGTTTAAAGCTTTGGTCCCTGCTGCTTGGGATTGATAAAGGAGAGCAGATCCTAGGCAAACACATTTTCTATAGCATTTCCAGCTGAGCTTGGTGAGTAATATAGCACTTCACTTTAGCTGTAAGTAGCTGGCTGCTGTAAGCTCTCCCGTTAAATGGATACCAGGGATGCACATAGAGTGCTCCCTCTGGATCCTTTGTAGACCAGTGCTTTATTTGTTATGTACCCAATCTCATCTTCCCACCCACACAGACGCATTTTTTTCTTTCTTTTTTTTTTTTTTTAAAAGGGGCAATTTTTTTTAAGACACATCCCCGAAGACTGTGTCAAGTGAAGTGCACTTCTAAGCTGTTGGCTGTTTTGTGACAGGGCCTGTCATTTGAAAAGTCATCAGATGACTTACCGTTTGTTCTCCTCGATGGCAAATCTGAAGTCTCAGATCAACACGGGTCCTTGTGCACTGAATGAGATGTCTCACAGCTTTATGACATGTGTTAAAAAGTTTGTGTCTTGTTTGGTGTTGAAGAAGAAACTCAGCTGCAACAAAGGGAAAATGTGCCTGACAGTAATGGAAAAGCTGTTGCAATTGAATGAAAAAAAAAGAAAGAAGCTTGTGTTGCCGGTGTTGCCATTATACAGAATTAGAATTTGACTTGAATTCTGCTCTCACTAAAGACATTTGAAATATAAATTAGATAAAAATATGGTTTTATTTTGGATGTTTTTATGACATGCTTTGACCATTTAAGCTTTCAGAAGGATCACTGTAAAAATACTTTTACCAATAAAAGCTAGAGTTTGGTGTCAGTTGACATTTTTTATTCATTATCAGTTGCTGGAGAAATTTGATTTGCTTACAGTTTGGCTCAAAAGGATTATTGATTTCCTTTTTACCAACAACCTCCAAACGCATCACAGGTCACTACTCCTCACTGAAGCACATCTTTGCATTATAGAAATCTATGGATTGAGCTTGTACACTGTCTGTCATTGTCATCTCATAAATCAAATATTGGAGAAGATTTCTTAGGGTACTAAGCTTTTAATTTTCTTATGACCCCTGTTATCATTTACCAAAGGACTTTGCTTGTGGTTAAATGTCAATATTAATAAAGGCAAACAGGAGAATGATTTTTTTTATTTTTATTTTTTTCATTTGACTGAAAGTGAACACGGGGAACGCAGTGTATATTAATCTCTATAAATCCTACTAAAGTAATATTGACTCCTCCATTTATAACTTTAAAAGTTTAAACCGAACTGTTGTTCTGCACAACATATTAAAGATCCATGTTAATCTGATGTCCAACATTTATTTATCAATCTAGTGATGAGTAAATTCCTTTTATTATTAATTATAATTTAAGAAATTCCACTTTATGACTGCTATTGTATGTTTGTGTTTTATTGTAGCTTATGACCTTAAAGAATACAAAATATAAATATTTCTATATTTATAAATATATAATTTATAAATTATAAATTGTATATATATACATATATATATAATATATTATATAGATAGATATATACACATATAGATAAAATGAACTTGAAGTGCAACTACACACTCACATCACAATAACTGACACAGATGCTCAGAGACATCTGAAAGATATACAGCAAACATACAATTTAGAGTAAAAATATCATTGTCTGCCTTTGCCTAAACTGTGAGCTCTATGATTTTCTTTTGTTGTTGTTTATTTGTTTGTTTTTTTTCAATTCAATTACTTTTTTACACTCAAATGTTTCTATTCTTGTTGTTGATAACTCCATGTTTTGTACTTTAGGCACATTTTTAACTTTAAAATATCTGCCCATTATGTAGTGTAATATATAAATTTTGTCAGTTCAACGGAAAAAAAAACACACTGAAAAGATTATGTTTTGTAAAGTTCTACAAATTATCTGATGGGTCTTTAAGAGTTTTTAGAATAAAAAAAGAATAACTGGGTCAATATTTTGCTCCTTCAGAGTTTCTCGACAGTCTTCTCTACATGGGCTAAATAGACTTTAGAAAGCTTTAATGCTTCAATGTTCTAAGAACACTTTTTAAAACACTCAGGGTGTTGTCCTTTATTTCTAAAGATCTGTCTCAAAAAAGTAAGCGCCACTCTTAACATGTTTTCTCTGTAATTCCAATTAATTAGACATGAGCAAAGCTTGCAAAACTTATTCGAAGAGCTGTTCTACTCTATAAACTAAACTGTTTGCTTTGAACATTGTAATCATTGGTGTTATAGCAATATTCTGTGTTTTACTCACATCTCCCCCACTGAAATGAACAAGCACTAAAAAAATATTCAGTCTGTGAACAATCCAAATCTGAACATTGAAAATTGCTCCTCTAGACATAACCATCTAAAGAAATTAATAATAGCAATCAAATGTAGAGAGGAACCTAATGTTGAAATAAATATGCATTAAGTATGCTGGCATGTGATAGAACCAAAATGCTTTTGTTGACCAATGCTACATCAGTTCTACTGCTACTGAAATCTTAAAACATAAATCCAATGGAAGGGGGAAAAGTGAGCTGTGCACACAACTGACATAGAACAGGCTGCTGTAACAGGATATCAGCTGAATCTGACAGAGAACGAAGAAAACAGTGAAGTCAATTTATACCGAGAGAGGTGATTTGACAGACGGATGCAGGTGAGAGCAGAAGGTGATGTGACAATCCAGAGTCGAGATGTGGATAACTAAAGATTTTCACACTTTTTTAAGGTTTCTGGATGTGGAGATAGATTCTGCTATTGTTGTACTTGGTTGTTAGTAACAAACATTATTAACTTGGAAATATACTTAAATGTCAGAGTTGCAGCTTTCCTGATTAAAACTAGCAAAATGACTTATGCTGCTGCCTTTTATGCACATTTATTTATGTATTTTTTTGTTACTTAGAATGAGGAACACAATGATTAGGAAGACAAACTTGTCCACATTAACACAATGTTATACTTTACAATTTAGCTAATAGATATCAAACTATATAGAAATTAAGGTGTCTTCTCTTGAGTTTAATAGGCTATTTATAGCCATGGTTGTTGAGAGAGACCAGCAATATTATTAGTTGTTTAGCTTAGAAAACCAAAAAGTTGAAGGAATAAATATTACATTGTCCCTGTTTCTTTTTTGCTTCATTATTACTGTATTCAGTTAGCTATAGTCATTTAAGTGATTGCTTATGTTAAAAAATTAGCTAATGAAGAATTAGAAGATTAAAGCTTGAACATCATTTTGTATATGTAATTCAACAGTATTTGTTGTTATTTGTTTGCCACAATGCACTGAAATAAATGCAGAATTAGTAGGCATAACAGGGGCATTGCTCCTGCAACTACTACGTCTTCTGTTTGTCTAAAGCTATTTACATTTACATCCACTGAAAGAGAAAGACATCATATAATAAAATATAGTGTAGAACATGCAGCAGATTAAGAGACTCTGCTCTGTGAAACTAATTTTATTTCTTGCCATAAACAATGATAAACATGCATACTGGAATGCTGGAAATTTGCTGAAATCAGTGCAGGGGTTGGCCTAGGGAAATGTTAGTTGGCCCAGCTTCTGTTTGTTTTTCTTTTCATATAGTTACGTAGCATATTCCCATATTTGTTGCTAATGAGTGCCCTACTCAGTTTAACTCTGTCAATGTAATTAATCCTTATCAAATCAAACTCCCATATAGTTAGTACTACATTATACTGATTTGCCACAGTAAAACACTCCCTTGATTGTGTTACAAATCTACGAGCGTAAATCTCCATAGCTGCATAATTTAATTATATTCTTCTATGCTATTTTAAAAATAATCATACAGAATACAGTTCCTTTGGCAGAATCCACACTGATTACATTAAGCTTGTGGGCTGCAATCTAATGCTTATTTATTTGCCCACCACATAATAATGTTTGGCCTAGAAACAAAGAACTAATTGCATTTGTGCAAAAGTAGTATTTTGAACTCCTGGCTAGGAGTAATGCACTATAGATACTAATGTATCAATCACAGGCATAACGTTGTATATGTAATTTTATTTGTGAATATCTTTGCTGAACAGTTCACCATCAGTGTTCAATTACAAAAAGAAGAGTTGAACCAAACCCCTGTTTTTATACCTTTTGGCTTAGTAAAATAACTACGTAAAACTGTAGCCGCTAATGCTATTAACCTTTTATGTCTGCTCTCTATTAACTTGAAGTGCAGGCTGTAAGTACTGTAATGGGGACAGGAAACTAACAAAATGTAACAAGCTGACTTACTAATGCCTTACTTTGAATTAAATTGCTGCATAATGATTGGCAGTGGCACTCTGAGTAACACAAGGTAAGCCTTTGTCAGAGGAATTAGGAAGGCGCTTGTCTGGGCTAATGCCGCCTGCCTCAGTTAAAAGTCATTTATATGGGCCGACACAAACGGCCAACCTGAGTATGCCAACATACCTATAGAAATTAAAAATGATGTCCATGTCTTACTTTTTACATTGTGAAAATAATCCATTAATATATTTTCTAAGCCTGCATCGACAGAAACATTTAAAATATGATTTGTTTTTACATTTGTGTAATCTTTTGCATGGGTGCAATGATTCATGCATCTCAAAATCCTTCAAGGTTGTTTTTTTTTTTTTTGTTTATTTTTGTCCAAGCGAGACAACATTTTTAGGATTTCTTCATTTTTATTTTCTCAAAATTACAACTGTACTCTCCCAATGTTCTGTGTGTGTGGAGTTCTGCCTCTGTAGTGCATTATGTCTGTGTCTCTACCTTGAGTTTAGTCAGCCTCCAGTCACTGGCTTTGTTGGCGCTACTACATCAAAACATCTATGGCAGATGGATTCTCTGGTTGCTACCCAAGAAGCTCGGGGATAAATGTTTTTTAATGTTTTAGGCCAAAGTGGTCTAAGTATGTAAGTACTTAAAATTGAAAAATGATAAATTGGAGATTGCTTGAGTTTCATTATGAACCTCAGCAGAAGAACGCAGGAGACCCTCAGAGATCAATGCAGGTGTTGCTTATTAGTCACATAGAGTAGCTTTTGTTTTTTTAATTTTATTTTTCTCCTTTTTTTTTGTCTAATTCATTTGGGTGTTTTAAAACTGGCTCACATCTCTTACGTTAGAGAGGTTGTCTTGCTGCTAGGTTTTCCAGTTTTTGGCTGATTTGATGGCTGTTAAATTTTCAGACCTTAAGTAGAAGGCCAGAATTAATTTTATGTCATCGTTTAATCATATTTAATTGTATAGACAATTTAATGTTGCAATCTGTTGTTCACATTATCTACAGTTGATAAACTGACAGGGGAAAAAAAAAAAACATTATTGGCCTATTACAGTCCTATTTATTTGTCAGAGGTGTTGAATTTACATTGTGTATTATATAGCTCCTTTGAGTTTGAATCGGACAAAGAAAATATTTTACACAGACTCCAAAACAAGGATAAAAATGAATGCAAACAGTTGGTTAGGTTAGCCAGCTTCTGGCTTCGGAAAAAATTCAAGTATTTAGAGATAGTGGTTTCTCACACAAAGCTCAAACTTTTCACAGATTTTGAGCTTTGAGATAATGGAAGTAAATTCTGGTTATGCTGCTGAGATCGCAGCTATTTGTTTTAAGCCAGAGGTATTTTCTCCTATAAGCTTAGACCTACAAGGTCAGCCATAAGATTCAGTTGGTTGATGTCACTTTGACACACTGCTTGTTTTTGTTTTTTTTAAGGATTTGCAATGCATCAAATACCCTATCATTACTAGAGCAAAGCCTAATGTTGCTCTAACACAAGATGTAGTCTGTGCTGTGCTGGGGTGAAGCACAGAGTGCACTCTCACAAATAACATCCGAGATTGTTACTGGTTGCAGGGAGACTGAAAAGATACAGAGGAAGTAGCTTGAGTTCCCCAGCTGCAGAGCTGAATGCAGAATGTCTCTGTCAAGCAATTCCTTAAAAGCCCAGGCAGCTGGTTTACCGATAAGGATGGGAAATGGGAGCTGCTAAAAGTTGTTGGTTTTTTAATGTTGTGGGTTTGGAGAATTCCGGCTTGTTTTGGTCCAGTTCAGGTCCTGAAACTGTACTCCATACTTTACGCCGAGAAGGGGTCGATTTGGCAGTCTGTTGGCATTTTGGTGGGAATTGCTTGAAAATTCCTAAAAATACAACTTCTCTATCCTGATCAGTCAAAGGATTTTGGATTGTTTGTTCAAAGACAGTGAGAGCCATTCTCCTAAACTTTACCTCTTGTTAATGAAAGAGAAACAAAACCTGGTGACTTATCTATTCTGGAGAAGTTGAATGTCTGTTCAGTCCGTGGCTGTCGATCTGGTTTGTTTTATAAAAAGTTAGACTGAGCACATCTAACATCCAAACACTAAGGAATTTGGCTATTTTAAGTTGATTTGAGGATTGAACATGCCTCTTTGGATAGATTGAGACATTTAGTGTTGGACATTAAGGCTGCGTGTGCATGCACAGGAATTCAATAAAAACAAGTTGATACAAAGCTAAAGAATAGCCTGAGGATAAAAAAAAAAAAAACAACTAAAACCTACTGACAGTAGCCTATATGTAAATATGTAAATATATTTAGATATTTACAAATATGTAAATATTTACAGTAAATGTAAATATTGCTAATTACAGCTACAAAAGCCATGATTCCTGGGGCGTGCTGTGGTGGCGCAGTGGTTTAGCACGCCCCACGTTTGGAGGCCTTAGTCCTCGACACTGACGTCGCGGGTTCGACTCCCGGTCCCGGCGACCTTTGCCGCATGTCTTCCCCCTCTCCTTCCCCCCTTCCTGTCAGCCTACCGTTGTGGAAAAATGCGAGCCACTAGCGCCGCAAAAAAAACTCTTCGGAGAAAAAAAAAAAAAAAAAAAAAAGAAAGAAAAGCCATGATTCCTGATACTGACAGCAGTGCTAAAAGTTAACCTGGTTTTGAATCAAACAACAATTTTCAAGAGTTATATGTATGTACAATAATCTCTGTACAACAAATTGTTTACCCTTGTTTCATCTTGTTAACTATGTAATTACTTAATAATTAACTATATAACAGCAACAGCTATATAACATCAGCTTTTTAGGCCCTCAACATAATCTTTTCAGTGCAGAACAAGAAGGAGAATCCAGAAAAAGTCATAATATTCTGAGCAATAAGGCATGAATAATTTAGGTGGTGTTTATTTTGCTCTTCCAATATCCTGAATATTTGTTTGAATAAAAACTCCAATATACTTTAAAACTTCAGATTAAAAAAAGGATTCAAACTTGATCTTCAAATTATCCGCAGTGGAAAGGGATTTAACTCATTCATGAGGAGATGAAATATGTGACTGATTTTAGGCAAACTTACTTTTCCCGTCCACTGCTCTCTTTCTGAGCATATGGGTCAAAGTCCAAATTATATTCATGTTAGCATGCAATATAATTGTAGGAGCAGAAATATTGTTGGTATTTTTTTTTTTAATTATTGAAGCAATTATATGTTATATATTTCAAAATCTTTGTTTTATAGTTTTATTTTAATGCCACAATTTTTGGAATTTATTTATTTATTTATTTATTTATTTTTTAATGTTATCATACAAGAATCGTATAGCATACCATACCTACTGCACACAAACACGCAAACTCCAAAAAGTTTGAGTGCGTTTCCCTCTGATTAGATGTGTCGAGGTGTTGTCACAGAGTGCTGCGCCGAGTTAAAATTATTCAAAGTTCAGCACAGTGTTCGCTCTCCTTATGTTCGCCCTTGTGCTGTGTGCAGCTCAGTGCAGCACAAATCCAATCTGCCATTGCACAACACACAGAAGAGAATAGATTTGGAAGCAGAGCACAGTATTCACTATATGCAATGTTTTAGCAGATTAAGAATAGATAAAGCTTCCCACCAATTGACAAAGAAGAGATGACATTCCATCCCAATTACATAGCAGTCCGTGACTGCTTACAAAATAACATAAAAACAAATGGACACATGCACAGCAACAAGATATAAATCTTAATACTAATATTTAAAGCTACAGCCTTTACAAGCATTGACAAAGCAGAAGTTAGGACTGTGCCTGAGTTGTCCTTATTCATGACATCTCTGCATCACTGAAGCAGTAAAAACCTTTAGTGTACCTTATATATAGAGCTATTCTTGAAAAGAAGAGTTATTATAGCATCTGTGCCATATATTTAAAGGAACAGTCACTGTGGGGTATTTTACACTATGTAAAGGTTACTGTAATGACTTCATGCCTTCCAGGCTGAATAAAAGACAATGCCAATGAACGGTGAAGGAAAACCTGGAAAAGGGTGTGAGCTACCTTCTTGAAGTAGCGTTGAGTGATTTTCGCCACCCCGACTTTGAGTGTGTGTGTGCGTGGGTGGGTGTTAAAATATTCAGGAGGGGAATTCATGCTTTGGCCACAGGATGATACCAGGCAATCATTCATCTGCCATCATGACAAATTTACCTAGTACTGCTTCATGACAGACACATCATTATCATTTTTCTTGTCAGCACCTTGTTAAAATGCCCTCAGAGAGACGGAGAGAGAGGACTTGTACTGTTAGTCAAACAGTGCTCCAGTTTTTCAGGCTTACATCATGATCAACTCTACTTTTGACAGGTAAATGGCATCAGTGTAACATTGTAATCTCAACCATGACTGGGCAGACAAAATGGGAGATATTAACTGAATCCATCACAAGCTCTTCACTCAAACTACAACCTTTAAGCATGTGTAAAGTTATTTTTTAGAAGCCATACAACAAATATCTCTCCTGCAACAATATCACTCCCAAAAGCCTACTTATGGACAATAACATTTAAGGTTTGTAGTAAAAATTTTGCAGGTTTACAGGTTTTTAAAAACGCTGTGTGATCTTTCATTGCACCCTGCAGCAATGTTTGCTCCCCGAAAATGAGTTGAAATGTTTCCATTGTTCAGAATTTCCCTGCCCTAATGGGAAATATACAGAATGTGGATAAACTTTGCCTTTGAGATAGTATGAGGAGTTCAGCCATAAAGTGGAGGCTCAGAGTAGAACCACTGCTCTTCAACTTTAAAATAATGACTTTGAGGTGGTGCAGGCCCTTTGGAAATCTTTTCAGCAAGTCTCACTTGGACAGATAGACAGATCCTCTAGAAATATTTTGGACCTGGGTGTTTTTGAAATAATGAGAAAAATATTTAATAATTTTTACATCATAGACATCTGTGAAACTGAAAAAAGCACCCCCAACATCTAAGTAATTGTATTTTGTTATCAAAAAATTATTTTTGTTATCCTGTGAAAAAGAGAAAATCACATAAATATTGACAGTAGATAACAGTTGTTTTGCATTCATAAAGTTTACTTAATTTAATTTATTTCTTTATTTATTTTATTCACATTCTATTTATCCTGCACAGCACATCCTCTATTATGTCCATTAAAATCTTATTAGCATGCATGTCAACACTTCTACAGCATCTTCTCTGTCACCTAGCAGCTTTCTTGGCGTGCTAACACCTTGGTGTCCAGAATTAAAAAGTCTTCCTTTTCTTTTCCCTTTTTGTGTTTAAAACAAACAGATGCAATGTGCATTCTGCCAGAAAATAAAACATAGGTAAAATATGTCATTCAAGGTTTTTCTTACTCCTCAGCAGAACAAAAATGTGATGTCTGAATGTGTGAGCTTGTTGGAGTTTAGTTTCACTGTTAATGCGTTAAAAACAGTCTTTTTGTGAAAGGCTGGTGTCGTTATACCAGCTTTTCTGATTTCTTCTCCCATGTATCCACTCCGGTACCTGTCTTTGGCAAATCAAATAAAAAAAGATACATTTATCCGCCTAACAACAAAATCACAGATATTTTTTTTTTAATCTACAATAATCACTTCTCAACGTATCATATTCATTCATCCTGTAAATTGATCAAATTTAAGATTTTGTCATTTTAAAACCCGATTCACTGATGTTACACAGTTTTCAGGGTTTGTGCGTATTCTTGCCAAAGGCTTCATGTTGCCCTCTGTGAACAAATTATTTCAGCTAATTAAGATTTAGGCTTGTGGTGACCTCTGTTGAGTCTTTTGACACCACAGTGTAAATGATCCTCATTGATTTTATTTACTCATTTCTTTTTAATTGGGCGGATTGAGTTCTCGTGTAACTGAAGCTCCCCACAATTCCCCAGCCCATGAGTATTTTCACCCTCGAAGAACTGATACCACTGAGATTAAACGGATCAACACCTTGTCGGTTGTTTGTTAAATGACAGACAGATCTCGTCAGAAACTTCGTCCACATTCAACTTTGCGAAGCCCTTGAGATGTCTAGTGTCCTTGCCTTCTCTCCGGCATACAAAGCACTTTTATTATTTAATGTCTCTTAACTTTCACCTGCTTTAACTTAACTGAGCTCTTTGGTGGTTTGTGATTTGCTGTAATATGAAGTACTGCATCTCATTGTTTAACCATGTGCATTTAATGGACCCAGGCATTCAAATTGACTAAACACTTTGTATGATGGTCTCTGTAGCAGACATGTCAGGAACAAAGCTTTGTAAGTAGGTTTTTGCCTGTCGGTGATATAAATACTGGCTGAGTCAGTCAAGTTGAAGTGATCTCCATTTCTTAGGCATCATCAAGAACGAATATCATTTTCTTCTTAATCATCCTGGCTGTGCAAAATCTGAAAAAAAAATAAATAATAAATAAATAAATAAAAAATGCTGCTAATCCAAATATCAAGCAGAAATGCTCTCAGTGGTCTTCATGATTTCTCTGGTGATTATTTGAATTTCTTTTTTAAAAATTGAGTCATACTCAAATCTATCTTTATAGACTTTTGGTTATATTTTTTTTCATCTAGAAAAGTTTTTTTCTTTTTTACATGTTTAAACAAGGACCTTCTCACTAATATATATTTTACTAATGTGTTAAGATATATTATAGTCGCATTAAAACAGAATTAGTATTGCATACTTATTGTGTTATGTCACAAATAGTAAAATATATTTTCCGGACTATAGAGTGTACCTCACTATAAGCCACACCCACAAAGGTTTTTTTTTTTTTTTTTTGTTTTTTTTTTAAAAACTGGAAACATACATATATAAGCCGCACCGGGCTATAAACTGCTGGTGTCTCCACCTCTCTCGGTTTTCCACACACCGAGTTTCGTACAGCAGCTATCAATCTGTACTGCCAGATCGATAGCCCTCGACTTAAAAGTTGCATCATATGAACTTCTTCGTGTGGTTTCCATGACTGAAAACATTTCTCCGTCGTGCCTGCTGCTTGCATGTGCTTGTTCTAAATGAAAATTAGCACTTTCTTCTTTGATTTCCAATTTTGACTTCCAATGATATCATTGGAAGTCAAAATTCCAATGATTTCTAATTACTTTTTCTTCGTGGTTGAAGACAAATCCACAGAAAAGCTGCACTGGACTATAAGCCGCATGGTTCAAAGCGTGGGAAAAAAGTAGGGGCTTATAGTCCGAGAAATACGGTATGTGTTTTCCATTTTGGTGTATGAAATAAAACATTTCAAGCTGCTATGTGATAAGATCAACAAAACACCCCCATCTTTCAAAGTTTAAATTCTAAGGGGAAGTGATGTTTCTCAGCAACCAAAAAAATATCCAATCTGGTCGCTTTGTGTTTAGAATATTTAAAATGACTTCTGCTGTATTATTGCCTAAGTAAACCCATTTAATCCGAGCTACCGCTTATATGTGTGTTGCATACATTTTGTCATCAGTCCTAGCCCACTAGAAGTCTGTTTGGGGTGACTGCAGACTTCCAAGGGCAGCCTAAGTGCTTTATTGCAACACCTGCACATGCTGAGAGGTACAATAATAACCTCAGCCAGAAAATAGTGTAGATAAAGTAAACAATTGGTAAAACCATTAGCAGATGAAGAAAAAGAACCACAAAGCTTGCTTTAAAGAGATATAGTTGTTTTTTTTTATCTGGTGTGTGTAATTTATCATTCAGATAAATAAAAAAAAACAACCAAGAAGTAAACTGATGTCCTGGTGACTAATCACGTTATTTTATTCTTTTATACTGTCTTTTCTTGTTCTTCTCTTTACAGTAAACTGTGCATAAGTCAGTGCATTTTTGCCACTTAATGGGCTGGAATTGAATTAGTAAAACATTAAGAGCAGCACAGTTGTTCAGCTGAGCTAAAAGTGCTATGTGTAGGAAGTGCATGTGTGTTTTTAAGCGTCATCCAGCTTGTGTACATGGCGAGACATGTCAAGCTTTATACAGCTTTTTTTTTTTTTTTTTTCTTTCCTGATGGTTTGAACATCATAGAATCTTTCACACACAAATGACAAACTTTTGAATATCACAAACGTCTTGTTGAAAACTTGTTCTCTTAATATTTGGGTACATACTGTTCAGAAGAAAAATACAATTAGCTTGTATTGCTTTGAATAATATATCCAGGTCATTGAAAACAGCAACAGACAATTTCTACCAGGTGTCCAACTTGCAACTAGAACTTTGCCAAGTTCTTGGATTCAACTTCTGACTTTAGAGATAAATACAATGCTGACAATTCTTCCTCTCTCAATGTCACCTGCCTCAGTTTTTTATGAGGTTTCTCAAACTGTTTTCCACAGCACTTCCCTTTGAGTATTATCTGTTCAAGCAAAGATCAATGTTCTTGATCTGCTCTTCAGTGTTTTACCTCATTGGTTTTACGTAAACTCTAATTTGATTCTGATGTATTTTGTAAATAGTTTACTACAAGGAAAGGGAATACAAGTACCGCCAGTGATCTTGAACAACATCTCAACCACCTTGAGACGAGAAAATTTACAAGCATAGGAAAGATAGTCAAGCAGAGAAGACTTCATGTGCACTAACACATCCAGTTCTTCACATGCAATAAAGTAATTCTGACATATACATCTGAAATTCAGCAGAAGTGTAAAGAATAATTCAATAGAGAAGTCTTCATTACTGCTGCAGCTATACTTGAGCGTGTGAGAAAGACTCCCCAAAGACGGATATGTTGGCAGGATAAGGAGTCTTGGGCTATTGATTCACCTCTTGCAGCTGCACACTACAAAAGGTATTAATATATTACTGGAAACTTGATGTCTCTTAGCATAATAGCTTTGGCAGTTCAAGAGAGAATTGTTTAAGTGGTAGTGAAATATTCAGGTTAGTGAAATATCAGCATGTACTTGGTTTTCATGAATCTCTTGAGAAATGATTGAGAAATGCTGAGGGAAGGAGATATTGATCTTGTAAAAAAAAACAAAAAAAAAAAAAAACAGAAACTTCTTATAGGTACTGTATCTAAATTAAAAAAATCACTTTTAGTGTGAGTGCAATAATTTACACTGAAGAATTTTTGCTAGTTTTATTTATCTCTAACAGCTGTATGAAACTAATAAAATCATACTTTTTTCTCTGTTTACAAAGGATTTTCAACAATTTGGGGTTTGATTGCTTCTATTTTGATGTGATATTCTCAATCATCTCTACTAATGGCACCCAAGTGCAAAATTTGGGCCACCAACTGTTTATCTCGAGGCAATCTTTTTGTAGTTTCCTGTAAAGCCAGACTCCACAGTAGCAATGTGGGTACATTTTGGCTTTCACCCAACTGCAG
Source organism: Alfaro cultratus (assembly GCA_903066825.1). Classification (NCBI taxonomy): domain Eukaryota; kingdom Metazoa; phylum Chordata; class Actinopteri; order Cyprinodontiformes; family Poeciliidae; genus Alfaro; species Alfaro cultratus. The sequence goes on from CAEFZX010020308.1 coordinate 44,879, forward strand.
AAGTAGAGCCCAACAACTTGGAGGAGGCAGAATTGGCTCCAGCATTCTGTCCAATTCTCCAAACTTGGAACTACTTCTCTAACCAAAGCTACAAGGGGTTATTCATGCCATATCTACTCAGCAAAATTTGGCGACTAAGCTCTAAAAATGTGCAGAGAATTTTATTTCCAACAAAAAAAAAAAAAAAAGTAATTGTGAGGTTTATACTATTATTCTGGATCACTATTCATTTGTAATATTTGTGACAGTCAGACTAAACCCCAACTTAAACTAATTTGGAGTTTTCTGATAATGTTGTGTTGCAACTGTGAAACTGCGTTTATTTCTGCCTGTTTTTGTTGTTTTGAGTCCTTGAAAGAAGGTCAGCAGGCTTTGTGGTCTGTGGAGACAAAAATTAATCCATGGCTTTATCCCTGTTAGTCTCTCAGGAATATTCATGCAGCATAGCATGCTTTAAAATCAACAGCTGGTTTCTCTGTTCTTTGTTGATGTTTAGTGGTATATATCTCTTCAAAAAAAAAATATAAATAAAATAAAAAAATATATATATATATATACATGAGTGTGCGTGTGTGTGTGTGAAATTGCTTTTATTTCAAGCGTATGGGAATTCTAAGTTGCTGCTCAAAGTGTTTATTTCCTCGGAGTATGATAGACAGAAGAGAAGAAATAAAAAGTGGCAGCATGGCAGAGTACATATCAAGGAGCTTTACTGTACATCAAATGGTATAATCACTGAGCAGGGAGTTTTCTGTGTATTTTTCCTCTGTGTTTGTCAAAGTAATAAACAGACATGGTACATACACCCCAGCAGGTACAGTGGTTCAGTGTCTTTGTGCTGACACAAAAATGCTATATTTTTTGTATCAAAAAACAAGAGGGTAAAAGTTCCTTTTGCTGTTTATAACAGTGGCTATATTTTGTAATTTTATCCTGGAAAGATACATTTCATTTTAGTAATTCAATTTAAATTGTGAAGCTCTTCATGCATATATGGTGTTAACTAATCTATAGTTCTGCTGTGGTGTTAATGAAGCCCTGCTTGTTTCAGCATCAGTATTTAACTTGACTGGATTTGGTGTCTCCCATGTTCCTCTTCAGAATATCTCATGGACTGTATTTGGAGTATTTATTTATTTTTGATAGAGGGGTGCTCTGATTTTGAACTTGATAAAACAGTGAATCAACATAAGCTAAAGACATTACGCGCTAAAATCACCATTGGCTGTAGATACGCTTATCCTCAACACTGGAATCTGAGGCTCTCTATGCTTCCTTCATACTCTGGCACATTGATTACCAAACAAAACGCAAAAGATGCCTTCATCTGTTAGGCCACTGAGCAGCAGTCCACTCCATTAACTCTTTTATCAAAGTTAAGGAGCTGCAGATTTGCTCTCTCCTTCAGGAGTGGATTTAAACAAGGAAAGCGACAGTTGTAGCTCATTTTGTCTCCCTGTGGCGGCTCTTGAAGAACTCACTCCAGTCTAGTCCACACATGTGAATCTCCACAAACTCTTCTATGGTTATATGTGATATAAATGCCTTTTTAATGCCATTTTTACTTCCATTAAACATTTTATTAATATGGTTGGATACAGCACTCAGTGAATAACCAGCTACTTGCCGTTGCAGACATTTTATTCACACTAAATTCTGCATATATGTCAAGTTTTCAGCTGTTGCTGTGAGAGAATGCATGCTGAAGATGCATTCTTAGACTGGATACATATTACATTTTGAAATGTTACTGTCTGGACTTTTGCCAACAAACGTATCCTTGAATTTTATTTTTTGCATAGGCAGTTTGCATCTCATGCGATTTATTTACTTTTTGAATAATCTTGCGAATATAAATCAGCTTTAGCATCTTTTGTTGCCATTGCCAGAATTGCTCTGAACACTTGGCCAGAGAATAGAATGAGACAACATTCAGTTTTGCTTTTATTAGTGATTGACAAGTCAAAACTAAAACATCTGACAGTTTCTTTCTCTTTATTCATCATAATTAAGAACTCCCAAAAGTTTTGATCTATAAATGCATCAAACAACAGCATGTATGTTGATACACCTTTTGGAGTTGTATCAAAAGCAGATGATGTCAAGAAATGTACTACTTCTATCATGGAATTCACAGCAAAATATCTCTGGTTTATGCTTTATAGTTTTTGGAATAACAAAACATTCAGTTGATGGGATTCAGCAGGTTAGTGATAAAATAATCTCTTAAATAAATTTAAACCATAAAAAGCCTAGTCAGTGATGTGTTACTTGTCTGAATTAACTCTTATTTTTTGTTGATGTGATGTTTAAGTTCTTTCTTTTTTTTCCCTAAGGTGTTTTTAAAATACAGCTTTACTCTATGAAACTTTTAATTGAGCTGAACTGTATATCAACAAGGTGTTTTAAACAGTATTAGGCTTAGTGTTGTATAAACTCACTGATCTATGTGAATCCGACAAGATTTTTTTATTTTTTATTTTTTCTGGAGTTGCTGTTACATACTGCCTGAAGCACTTCATAATATGTTAAGTATCTGATTTTGTTATTTACTTTAACCATTGCAAAAAATTTAAGTAAGTTAGTAAATGCAACTCATTTCTCAATTTCAAGAAATTAAAACTGCAGATTTATGATTGTCCCACTTTTTTATAGCACTTAACATTTGACATGATGAATTTCTGCCTGTTTGAAACACAGCACCGCTGACTTTGAGGTTCAGATTTATGCCTGGCAATTTGAGAAAAGCAGCATTAACTTCTCTTGTTGAACACAGTGTTTTTATGGAGACTTTTTCCCCTTTTGCTCTGACAGATGGTGAAAGTTATTCTTTCAATTTTCATCAACTCTACATTATTGTCCAGACTTATATTTATGGGTACTGGGCAGCGATTTTTCTGCACTGCCGTCATCATTTAAACCACAGATGAATTATCCCTCAGCTGATGCAGATCTGCACCATAAGGCTAACAGCCACAGTGCCCATCTGATAAATGATCACCGAAAAAACATATCAGATGACAAATTCTCAAATTATCGTAAAGTCAAATCACATTTAAACGTAACTATTATATGTGAAAATGACCTTCACATTCTTCCTTACCTTGAAGAAAAAGCCAACTTGTGACACCTTCTAGGGTGCAGATTTGCACCCTAGAAGGTGCAAATCTGTTGTTCACAGTATGTGAACTGTGAACAACAGTCTTATAATCAAGTCCCACGTGATGGATATGATCACCCTTTAATACTGATTGGAGCATTTCTAAATTAAATGAACATCTTTTAGCTCAACACTTCTGTGTTCCCTTCAACTCCAGAGCAGTCATGAACGACCCAGCGCAATGGAGAGTTTGTACATGTGTGTTTGACTTGTTTTCTTTTCCGTTGGGCCAGCCAGGTTTACTTGGATAATTTGCATTACTGAAGCTGAAGGTGATGTCAGTGACAGTCTACAAACCTGCAAAAAGATCATTGTTAACACGGTCGTCTCAGTACATAGATTATTTTAGTCGGGAGATTGAATTGGATGACCTAAAGTAAGTCCAAATAGAGCTCTCCTCTTCACTATCCATCAAAACCTAATTTTATCCTTGTCATAGATCTTAAAAAAACAAAAAACTTTTATATGCTTCAGTTAGTACATGTCAGTGAAATATGAACTGAAGTTAAGCGGGGTCAAAACAAATTTTGTCCACAGACATTGTTGTCAGCATTTTAAAGTGCTATGTTGTTTTGCTCCAGTAAAAAGCTAGACAGCTCATTTGCTACAGGTGATTTTTTTGTACATGCTCAAGATTAATACACTTCTGTTTGGCAGAAAAATATTTAGTGATCTCTACTGTACTGCACATCACATCCAAAACAGTGTGATGTTTGTACAATGAATAAAATAAACGGAGCTGAATCCTTTTATCATAACAAAATGCAGAGTTTATGAAAGAACTGGTCGATTTATAATTGGGATTGACCTTTGTTTTTTAGTAGGTGTGCAGTAAAGTTGACATTTAATAAAATGAATAACTGTTCCTTGTCAGAGTTTGGCCTTTGAGTCTTTTCAACATAGCTGTTGTAGAACAAGATGAGATCTAGGTATGTTGGTAGAGAGTTTGGTGTGCTCAGTTACACAGTGATCTGATAGGTAACACTTTTGCATCATGACAAATTGTCCTCTGGTTTGAATTGTGACAGTAAGAGAGCTCCTATGTAGAGCTGGCAAGTTCTCTTTTGTTCAGACTGACTGCATGGGGGTACTTCTTTCCATAACAGAGGTTTAAAGAATCGCAATGCCCCTGAGTCAGATGAGATCCTAAAGGTAAGAAGAGCAGAGTGCATGGGTTCAAGATCCACACCGTACTCTTCAGATTCTGAGAAACAAAAACAGAATAGCTTCTAGAGCAATGAGATATCCTGTTATTTACAAAGGCAACTAAATCAGAATGGGAAAACTGCAGTGGCATCTGGTGCCATTGAAAATCGTTGTACTTATAAACCAGCTGTTTCCAATGTCTGTGAAAACACTTTCTGGATCCCAGTGTGGCTTCTGTCCTTCTAAGAGTTCAAGTGATAATGATTTTTACAGCCTACTGACTCCAGGAAAAATCCCAAACACTATGATGCCACCATTATGAATCTATCAAAAACCTGCCTTTTTTTCTTTCTTTCTTTTTTTTACATTCATCAGTGCATGACAAGTAGTCCTCAAATTTTGGTCCACATTGACATGATGGGATCACACAGTTGATGGATTTGCCAAACGTCCATAATGTTAATCTCTTGTTTCACCAAATTCTGAAGGTGACCTATTGAATTAGGATGTTGTGACTGCAGAGGCCATAGCAGTAGATGAAACACTGCTATGAAAGAAGGTTGATGAAACAAGTTTGAGGTGATTAGAGCTTTGTGACATGGTGTGTTGTCATGTTTAATCAAGTCCAATTACAATAACCAACAAACACCAATAGTCATTCTGTGATTATTCCTGTTAGATTTATAGTTATAATGGATAGAGTGCAGAAGATTGATGTGAATACCAACACAAAATCATCTAAACTTCATGTAAGTAACTTTCCTCGATTATTATCTTATCGTCCTATATTAGTAAACGCTGAGTGATTATTGGCTTTTTAGCTCTTTTAGTACTACCCTTAAAAATTATTTTACTTAAAAATAAGTCTAAAATTGGACTGAGGATTTTGTAAAATATTGAAAGAAAATATTCAGTGGCTGCAAGCTAACTACTTCAGTGCACAGAAAAAGTTAACGTAGAAATTGTGTTAAAATTTTAGCTTAAAAGTGATGCTAAAAGCGATTCATAACTTGCCTTGACAGTGGTCAAAAACTGTAATGTGTCATGCTAGACTTTAATCATCACCGCATGAACACACAAGAAGGGGCACAGCTAATTCAGACGGGACGGCACTGCCTCATAACCTGGCATTAATGGTCAGTTGACTCGTCACAAAAATAGATTACACCAACAAAAATCTAATGGTGCTTACATTTTTGTGCTTCATACCACTGTAAGTTAAACAAACCAGTCCTTATGTTTTTAACACTTACTTGGTCAGTTTGACATAACAGAATCTGTTTGAATCTGTACATGTTATTTTTGCTCTATTGTTATTTTTACCACCCATTGCTTCAAATTTATAAATTGAGAAGAAATGCTCTTTACCTGACAAACTGTGTAATGTAGAAAGCTGAAAGGGTGCAGATTTGACAGTATGTATTAATTTATGTGATAATTATAAGAATTTGTCACCCAAATGCATTTTATTATGCATTTTGAGATTAATCTCAAAATTTTTTGCCGGCAATATACTTTGGCCCTGTAATTTCACATACATGAAGAATCTGTGTTCTTTGACAGATGCCATGTTGTCCAAATTATATAAGGAACTATAAATCCTCCCTCACAGCCCTTCAAACGGCTGACTCATACTACACTGATGCAATCCATCAAATATTCATCAAGATATATGAAAAATTGGTTGTCAGAAACAAACACACAGAGAAGTATGTGTGATTGGAAAACTATGTGGAATGTTTATTTTATATTGCATTTGAAATTACAGCTTCACTGAGTGTTACTAAAATATAACATGCTTGCTGTCTCTCAATGATAATTTTCTTAATTTATATATTCAACAATAACTTCTTTGAAATGTTCCAAAACAGAATCCATTTTGATCCAGAGACATTCACAATATTAGTTTTGTGAACAGGTCTTAGTCATAATTAGAACATCTGTGTTTTAAGAACTTTTTGCATAATTCTTTAAACTCATAAAAATATTATTAGTTGCCCTTATTTCAGATGCTTTGTACGACCCATAGACAGCTTGTCTTTAAGCACAATATGTTGCTAATGCACACAGACTGCCAAAACTAAACCACACAATCAGTACATCGTCGGATTAAGAAACATATATTAACCTTGGCGAAATCTGATAAAGCTGAACCAAACAAAGTATATAAAGTAACTTATGGCAAGAAAATAAACATCAAGAAATGAAATTCTAAAATATTACTTTAAGATAAAATAAAAAATAAGTGTGTCTTTCTGTCTCTGTTTAGTGTATGACAATTACCTTTCTACACTAAGATACATTAAAACTAACCATAATTTTGGCCATGAGGTTTTGGCTACTGCTGTCTTAACAAGTACTATGTTAATATTTTGCATAATTTTCTTGTAATTCACATACAAAATCCTATATTATTATATCTCAAATCTCTGCTTACCAGTTTACTATTAACCTTTATTCTGCTATTGCAAATCATCATGTTTGGTTAAAATTAAATAGAATTGTTTTCTCGGAAACAGTAAAAATATGATATAGCTTAGCATGTTTCCACTTTTAAATATCTACAGATCTACTTCTTTATTATGAAGCTGCATTTGGGGTGTACCTGTGAAATACCTCAGAAGAAACCTTTACATTTTAAACATTTTAATAACAGTATTTGCTTTACAGATTTTATTCTTCATTCTTTTTCCCTTCAAATCTCTTTGAAGCATTTTGCTCTTGTGGTCTTTCATCTGAATTGACCTTTGCTCTCAATCACACATCTTACTCCAGCTTCTGAGCTTAATATCCTTGCCTGTCAATTGCAACTGAGAAGAGAGCGACTTTGTTTCCTTGCTTTCATGACAGCTACTCTGAAAAGCTGGCCTAAGGGCAGGACCTCAACAAATTTTCTAAAGGCTGGCCAAGGCAGTCTTTGAGCTATTTTTTACCACTCAATCCTTAGTTAGTTAGTAAGTTCTACCTAACATATCCTTGTGATTCCATTTGTAAAATTTATGAAAGAGATTAAACTTCTCTTACTCAAATTTAAGTCAAGCCAGGAAAAGCCAAGCAGGACTCCCTAAGAAGTACAACAAACAATGAAGCAGGAAACTGAAGCAATGACTCATCTAGACAAATAAGAAGACTTGAGAATAAAGAAGATGATCTTCATACAACCATAAAACCATGCTTACAGATGGTTATATGAGGACAGAGCCACCCAGATCTTAAATTAAACAATAATTGAAAGGTGTGAAGGAAAAGGTGTGCAATGTCAGGCCACACACAGTAAGATCCAGAACTAACCACTTTGTCAGATAAATTTCACTATCACTCACAAAACATTGTTTCTATCCACTCCTTTTTCTGAAACCAGGTAGAGATTTAAAAAATTATGGATATGATTTAAATGATCAGAACAGAATAAACAAAGTGACGAACAGGTAGCAATATATGTGGAGAAAAGCTTAACATAGCCAAAGATGATCTGTTGATCATCTTATATCTACATATCTACGTCTTTAGAAGTAGATCTGTAGATATGATCTGTATTTAAATACAGATCATGGAGATCTGTATTTAAAAGATGAAATATAGACATAGACAGACTTTACTGTCATTCAGTTGTACATTTAAAATTTACATATTGAGTGAAATTTCATTGCACTGCTATAATAATATAAATAGATAACTAATAATGAAAAGTATCAACATAAATATATACAATAAAAATATTAATGGGAGTTTAGTTATCTTATGGTATAAGGAATGAAGCTATTGTGGAATCTGGTTATTAATTGTTGGTTGGCTTTATAGGACTCCGGTATCCGGTATATATTTAAAGAGTGAATTTTCCAAATGTTTGAATATAACTAATTGTCTGTTGACTATGATATTCATTTGTTAAATTAAAAAACTTAATTAAAAAATAAAAATCCAAAAACCACCAGACTGGGTCAAATTACTTCATATTATTTTACATTAATCGATACCATATTAACAAACAATATGAAAAACGCATCAAGTGGGCTCTAATATATTGCCATTTACCCAATTTGGTAAATGATTTGGGTAAAGAAGCAGATGACTAGAAATTATAACTATAGTTAATAAAAAACATTCTGCCATTTAAAATTCAACAAAGTGAGAACAGAGGAAAATATAAATGCCTATAAAAATAACTTACTAAAACAGAAGTGTGATGTGGTTTGTGAGGAGGAGAATGCCCATAAATCATATGAAAACATTTCTAAGGACATTTGTAAGATTATGCAATAAGGGTTGTCCCGTTAAATAATACAATATTTGTCAAAACAAAAGCAAAAACAGAGCCAAAGGATTACTACAAGTACAAAAAAATGCCTGAAAAGATAAGAACGCTCTTGACAATGAATTTATAAAAGAGAGAACAACATAAAAAGAAATTACAAAATACATAAAAGTAAAAGAAAAATGTCTTTACAATCTGTTCCTTTCCAAATAACATAGACATAGTTAAAGTAGCAACTCTTTAAGAAGCAGATGACAGACATAATTTTATAAATTATTGTCCTGTTTCTTTGTTACCTCAGTTCTCCAATATTCAGGAAGTAAAATCTCTCAGAAAAGAAAGAACTACATTTCTGTCATTATTGAATGCATGTGTTTTGTACATGTTTGAAAGGATTAAAGATTTATATTTCCATATTAAATTAGTTTATTTTTCCATCACTATTTGCAGTGTTTGTATGGAGTTCACACATATAAAAACTTTGTCCAAATTCTGTCTTATGTTGTTCCAACACGTCTGTAAGAAGGAAGCAGTGGCCATCGTGGTAAAAGATGCTTTAAGCCAAAGACTGAACCTCTCTGCAGATAGTACAGAACCAGTGTTAAACCAATGAAAGTTGTGGCTTTTGGATTGAAAAGAAGAGAATGGTTTGTTTCAATCATCACAGCTGATTTTTAACGTACCCAAGTACTTTCTGAAGCCTAGCTACTACCACACTGTAACCACAGGGGTGTTTGATTAAACATGATTAGAAGGCACTCAGAAATCATGCTGATACAGAAGACACTGGTAGATGACCTGCTTTGGTGATTCACGGGTGAAGACTTCATGTCCTGATTGTGTTAGAGTGCTTACAAGTACCATCCACATCCACTGCTGTTGGTTTTACTGTCTGATATGTTGCTCTGGGAAAATAACATTTTCAAGTTTTGATTAAAAGGGGAGTATCTTTCTGTCTCTACATGTTGTGTATTCTGGAAAACTATACATAGAAATTTTATCTGATTTAAATTGTAATAGAGTACAATGGCATGCTGCTGTACATACAAATAAATATCATCAGCAAAACAAAAAATAATAAATATTAATCCATGGTTTAAAATGTGGATTTAGAAAATGCATAGGTTATTTTTTTCTGTCTCGTCCTCTGACCACTTATTAAGACTGGAGTATTGCTGGAAACTGAACCTAAAGAAAGGCGGTGTTTAGAGGCGCAGCAGCACTTTCTTGTTTAATGAGATGAGTGTCTATGGATTCTGTCAAAGACAGGAGCTGCTGGTTACAGTTTCAAGAGATTAATTTGAGAACCGTAAAGCTTTAGCAAGACTTGAAAGGTGTATTCAAGTGTATGATCTGATCGTGTTTGTCAGACACAAAACTAATGGATGATGAGGTACAATGAATGTTTTCACTTCTTTATTTCTCTACATTTTCTTTGTCTTTTTTTTTCTTGTCATAGCAACTCAGTAGCTGGGGTTTCACCAGCTTCTTAAATACGTCCTGTGATTTTCCTTCACTGGATTTTTGGTGCCCTTTTGGGCTAAATGTGCTTCTACTGATTGCCCTATTTTTCTGTAAATGTCACTGCACTGAGATACATTGATGTTGGAACCCTCCCACTTAACCAGCTCAAACAAAGTAGAGTTTGGTGGAGGTTTAATTTTGTAGATAAGCTGGATAGCACTCAAAATACTTAAGAATCACATGTTTCAGTTGATATATTAACAATTATATGTCTTACATTGTAAAAATAGATGTATTTTTTTGTTGTTATTTTTATCAGTATTTACTACACAGATAAATGAAGCAGTTTAGTCATTTTTTTATTCTTGTAAATTTGTTATTCTTGTAAATTCATACATTTAAGCTCAATTTGAGCTCATGGTTGCATGTCTTGTTTTAAACCTGCTCAATCTCCATTCCTTGTTACTGCATTGTAATCATTGTTATGGAAATATGACGATACTGGCAGGTTCCTACTCATCTTTATAATTGTTGGCTGTCAAGACACATTGGGAAAGTGGGATTCTTTGTGCTCTTCAGAACAATAGACAAATAATAAAGCCGACACCTGGCAGTATTGTTGTTGTGCCATGATAATATGAATGATCCGACTTGTGTGAAAAGGATGCTGTAAGTTTTCTTGCAGTATTTTAATATCTCGTACTTGACATGTTTTCTGTGTTCTTTGACAGATGCCATGTTGCTGGTCGCAGACAGACTGGTGGGACCTTTCAACATTGAAGCAGTTATAGAGCCAATTGATATAAAAATTTCGGAGGCTATTATGACGATGCAGGACAACAGCATGCAAGTGTCAGCTAAGGTACTGTATCTTGAGAAGCCTTGCTCTTGTTATTTATGCCTATTTTTATTTAATTATTTATGTTTAATTATGTTAAATGCTTTCCCTGGCAGTAAAATACAATGTCATCTGCTGTGTCCAATGCCAAATCCTAACGGCAGCTGCATAAATTTTATATAAATTGGATTATATGATCTTATTTAAGTTTCTCCATGACACCAGTATACACAGCAGTCACTTTATTAGCTACACTTGTTTAATTGCTTGTTGTAAATCTGCCAATTACGTAGCTACAACTCAGTAGATTTAGGTATCTGGTTGTTGTGAAAACAACTTGCTGGAGCTCTAACTGAACATCAGCGTCAAAAAGAAACAACATATGTATTAAGACAACAAAATACTGATTTAAGTCATTTTAAATGTGACATTAATGTTGGTCCTAGAGGAACTTCTCATCTACTAAGGAAATAATGTGCAACCAACTTGGTTAAACAGACAATAGTTCAGAAAAGATAAATATAGCCATCAGTTATGTGGCAGAAAGTGCCTTGTTGATGTTGAAGGTCAGAGGATAACAGGGAGTCTGAAGTGATGGAAAGGAAACAGTCGCTCAAGTAACCAGTTGTTACAATCACAGAGTAGAATCACTGAACAACAGCTGAAGACCACACCAGGCACCACTTCTTTTAGCTAAGAACGGGACACTGAAGCTGCAATTTGCACCAACTCTTCAAAATTGGAAAATAATGGATTGGAAAAACATTGTCTGGTCATTTGAGTCTCGATTTATGCAAAATTCTGAATTTCATAATTTTGTATAAACACCATGAAAGCATGTTCACCTTGTCAACGTTTCAGAATAGCTGTAATCTCATGATGTGCCGGGTATTTTCTTATCACACTCAGGGCCTTTTAGTACGAACTGACATCATTTAAATGTCACAAATCGCCAGTTCACTATTGTTGCTGACCATGTCCATTAATAAATTCATCAAATTCACATCTATTAAATACATCAGCAAGATTAATTAAAACAATGTTTTTGCTTTTTTAATTACCATCCTTTAATAAAGACAATAATTGCTTAGGAACTTATAACAAGTAACAGCTTAAAAATGACTTTAGGTGTCGCACTTGACTTCTGCTTCAAATAATTTTCTGAATTCTGGTCAGTCTTCATAAGTTGTGACAAGGTCCATGTGAATTTGATGGGCTGTCTTTTCCTGTATCAAGAGGGCTTGAAATGTGCAATTTTACCTATTGTCCATGCTTCTTGAGGTTTTGTTTGGTGAACAAATAGCTCTACGATTACAGCTTTCTCCAATATGTAATTTTGTTCTGAGGTTTTCTATACATACCAGACTAAATTGCGTTGAAATTGTGTCACTGTGTGGGACCACAACACACTGGAAAATGTAAAAAAAACTGAGGACTCAAAAAGCATTAGACAAAGGCATTCTTTTGTCATGATTATCACATCATACCATGACAAATAATTAACCAACAGAGGAGTGCTAAAGAGCAATAATATTGAGCAAAGCATCAGAATAGCAATAGACCTTAGTGTGGTTACAAACTGGTTCAGGTTCCTCAGTTAGTATTTTAGACAAGTTTTAAAATGTACTTTAAATTTAGCATTCATTTGTGTACTATGGGTTTTCTTTGGAAGAAAGCTATTCCACAGTAGCATTTTATTAAATTTTTTAGAAACATTGATCCACTATTTCTTTGGGGGGGATTCAGTAAGTGTATCCTTTTGTGTGTTTTATACTCAAAAAAAAAAGTCTCATTTGCCAAAATTAATGGGGTTTCAATGGCAAAATCCAAATGAATACTGGATGGTCATTTTCTTTATTTGTGTACGTCTTTTTCCATTTTTACATAAAAATATGTTTGTGGTGGTACAGTTTTTCCCTTGAAGGTGAATAGTAAAATGGCAAGATTGATTTTTGCCTCTCCACCCACATGAGACTTGTCCTTTTCCAGCTCAATTTGTGGCTGCAAGACAAAACAAATCAAGCACTGGTATTTATCAGTGACCAAGGTTAATGTTCAGAGTAGCAAGTCCTCCAAAATAGATTTGAGAGACACACAAATTCTTGTTCATTTTGCATAGGTTGTGTTCTGCTCCGAAACATGTCTGGCTTTGTGACATACAGGTGTTGTGTTGTTTGGCAATGTGGAGAAAAATAAACTTTTATTTGATAATTATGAGAATTGGTGTTAATTGAACAATTTTCCGTTTTCAGATGCAAGTAGAGCTTTCTGTTTCTCACACTACCAGGCCCTTCTGTATAGTAACTGTGTTTGTCCTTGCTCTGCTTTAGGTTTTTCAAGGGTGTGGTCAACCAAAGCCTTCAGCAATAGGCAGGTCTGCACGGGGCCTCTCAGATGTATTTAGTAGCCGCTTTAGACCCTTTACCCCCGAACAGAGACCTACCACGGCAGCTGGAACAAGCCTGGATAGACTGGTATGTAGAAAGATAAGACAGAGTTAAGAGTGTAAATATTAAGATCCACCTTAATCACATAATGACACCAAAATGTGCAATATAAAACAGAAAAAAAAATTGATATATTGATATAATACTCAAAAACTAAATCTGTTACTAATTGTATATAAGAGTATTTAAAAAATAAATATATTTTTAAAGAAATTTGACATGAATCATCAAGAATTTTTGGATATTCAGTCGTTCTTATATATTTTGACAGCCAAACTGATTTCCAGAGCTTTTCACAGGAGAGGTTTCCTTTTTTTGGAAATATCATTGGCAGAGGCAAACTTGGTGAAGGCATGCTGAGCTTAAGGTCGGCTAACTGGGATGTAAGTCCAAAGGCCAGAAAAAAAATTGAGGAATGTTCATGTAGTTCATGGAGCTCCCAGGTGCAGTGTGACTACTACCACTGCTGCACTCCGAGTAATGTAAAAACAAAAAAAATAAATACATATATATATATATATATATTATACTCCCTTCCAGTAGTTGTGGTAAACTCACAATGGTGCATGAATATAAAGCAAAAATAAATCTACACATGTGGCTTAAAATGTATTTTTTATTGTATATGAAACCACTGAGGCCACACATACTGTTTAATAATTTAAGATGTGTATACAATTCCAAACACAGGGTATGCCTTCACCTAGAAATGTTGTTGTTTTGTTTTTTGTAGAAGATATTCACACAAAATTGTATTTAAAATCTGGATGACAGTCATTTGCACTGTGTAATGTTATAGTTGTTACATACTTTTATAGATTTAATTTTGGAATGAAACCAAGTACTTAAATAAAGGCAGTAGTATACTGTATTCAAGCATTGTGTCCTAAAATATTTTTAATATATAAAGAGCACTAAGTTAGCAACTTGCAAAGGTGTTGAAAGGATATTAGTCAGACATACGTCTCATTTTATTGTATTTGTCCATTGGATCATCCATGCCTCAGATACTTCTTTACATAATCCTCTATCTGGGAAATCCATCTGTTAAAAACATCATCACCCCTTTGACTGAAAGGTACAGTCATTAAACTTGTGCTGCAGAATCAGTTGAAAATGATTAAAATGGAAAATATGCAGCATCACAAAAGCTACTAAATGCTGCAGAGTTTAGTCTTAGTGTTTATCAGCACTCTTGATATAAAATTCTAAGGAATAAATACAAAGATATATGTGTATAACAGGGCAGATCCCTTATAATATTATTCTTGTACTATATGTATCTTTGCAAACAGCCCCAGCTTAAATAATATAACTAAAGCCTCTTACTTGCTTCAAAACATAAAGATCAAAAAGAAGGTGAAAGGTAATTGTGCTTTTAGAGGAATTATTTGAGCTACTCTAGCTTTAATAATGCATTAGTACATGCATTTATACTTCTGCTTGTCAAAGATTTGAGTTCTCTGTAAATCAGTGATTTGCTTAGAGTAACTAGTTTTCTATAAATCTCTACCTTGTGTAAATGTCAGAGAGATGTAAGAAATATATATTCATTTGGCAGGTAAAGTAGAAAACTAACACATTATCTGTCATATGAACCTGCATGTACAGATCCATTCAATAAATTAAAACAGTATGGAAAACTCTATTTTAAGAATAGTATCACTAAGTGAAACATCATGTAAATTAATTATACAAGATAGATGTTTGAAAGCATTTCTGATATGAAGATTTTCTGATTACAGTTAATGAAAAACCTCGCATCTAAAATTAGAATATTACATCAGATAAATATTTCGAAAAAAGTTTCTTAACACAGAAATGTAGCATTAATGAAAAGTACGTTTAAAACCTGTTTAAAAGTTGTCAATTTTCAAAAGGAACTTTTAAACTGATGAGCTTCATCAAAATGCATATTTTAATTAATTGAATATAACAATATTATGAGTTTGTCAATTTTGAAAAGCTCTTCTAATTAAAAAAAAAAACATGAAAACTTCTGCTTTCAAACAACTTCAGACACATTTTCCACTTCAGACTTAGTTTTTTATGCAGGTCTTGATTTATGCATTGATCTGAAAGTAAAAGATTTTTAAAAGATTTCACAGTGCCTTTCTGGAAGTCATTGCGAATCAAATGGTTTGAGGTGCTAAATCTCATAGGCTGGTGAATAGAATATTTCAGCAGCTCCATTTATCATTTAACTTTTTGCTTCGCTAACTAATAGACATTCTTTTGCTCCAATTCTCGCTCTCAGTCTATCTGTTTCTCCAATGTCCAATTAAATCTCTTTCTTCTTCATTTCTCTGCTGCTCCCAGAGGGCTGTCTGGAAGACAATGCAACACAGTGTAAGCTTTCCATTCCTCTTCTTGATTTCACAAAGTCATCACTCTTGTGTTTTAATCAACCTGCTCAATGCACTTCACTTCTTTATGTTTAGCATTGGTCCTGGTAACTTATTTGACTCATGACTGTTTAATCATTTCGCTCATGATATATTTATATTTTTGATCCTGTGCCTGATATCTCAAATTCAGTGACTTACAGACACTTACAGGTTCAGGGGTTAAAATTGCTTGTTGCAGCAAGATAAATTCTGATCTATGGGATTTTTTTTCATCCTGCTTAAATGTTCTGCTGAAGCTTCGATTCCTACATAATTAGAAAAACAGACACACTGCAAATATTTTGCTTGTACTTCAAGTATGAACAAAGTAATATACACTATCAACCTTTTAATACTCAGACTGTTTTGATGCATTTTTTTTACACTGCATGCGCATCACTTGTTATGATCAGAGACAACATTCAGTGCTGTTTTGGCTTGAAGTTGTGTTACTGCTTCAAATGTAAAAACACATTAAATATTTGTCTTGGCTTTTCAAATCTTTATTGATGAAAAGAAAAAAAAGGGAGTTCTGATTATCTTTAATCAAAAAAATGTGGAAGCTTTAAAAATGTTCATATTTCTCTGTTACTCTACTTGATACATTGGCTCAGTACAACTTCCTGTTAATTTGATATAGCTATGTAGTTACTACAAAATAGTTGTATTTATTTTTGATGAAAATTATCTTTATTAAATGTGCAAATGACAGAGCAAAACTGTTTTTCTATGAAAACTCTACTAAGTATGATCTTCTACAAAATCACAGCTTTTATTAATCCTGATATATAGAGAAAAGTAAAACTTACAAGAAATAATGGTCTTCCTGCCACTGTCTATTAAATCATCATCTCCAATAATAACCCCTCATGATTTAACAAGGGAACTTAATAAGGGAACTTAATAAGGGAACTGGTTCAATGACTAATATATAAAACTAATATTTGAAAATTAGAAGTCTTTGGCACAAAGACTAGACAGATGTGTTTCAAGGGAACACATTTAATTATCTTAACACTCAGTTTGACTAAAACAACAGAAGATAAAAAAAGATCCCTATTATCTCATGAAATAATAATAATCATAATATAAAAAGTTCAAACTGAGAAACTCATTAAGACTGGACACTTAAATACTGCGTATCAAGCACCATGTGGCTTTTAGGTGCTTAGGCAGATACTGAAAGACAGTACTGAAAGGACAAAGTCAGATACAATCATGTTAACAGCAGGATGAACAGTGTAACAAGCAATTGTCTGCATGACATTAGCATTTTGCTTAAAGTATTGTGGTGCCTTATTAAAACCTCAAAGGGGACAAACTAAACACCATAACTTCTTTTTTCAGAAAGTGCTACTACTTGAAAATGCTGATTAGTTGGTTTGGGAACTGAAGTAAAATAACTTATTTGACAAATATTTATGTAATTAGCACTTACTTTAATATAGATCTTGTAAAAGTTTTAGAATTAATGAATGAAAAAACATAAAGTAAAGGACTTGGCAGGGTAAACTTGTAACTGAGGGGATTTTTTTTTTTTTTACAACAAGCAAGAGTTCAAAACCAGTAAGTTTCCATAGACCAGACATCAGCAACCTACACTTCTGAAATAATAATAATAAAAAACAATTTTTTAAATACATTTAATATTATAAAAAATGCAGCTTTTAGCAAATTTCCATATAATAATTGTATTATTATATGCAATTAAATGACACTAAAAGTACCAGTAATAGTTTTTTAGATATATTTTTCTTCTCATTCGGTTGGAAACTGTATCCTTTTTGTGCATCACAAATAACATCTCAGAAAATTGCATGTTTCCTTAATTATAAAACCCAAACACAAGATCCAGGAAGCAATCATTTCTCATCGAGGATCTGGGCTTCGTACTGAGCCCAGACAAGAGGCTGGATTTTATGAGCCTAGATCTGTGTGTTACTGATGATGATAAATCCAGATTTACCTTGTTTCAGAGTGATGGCCGGATCAGAGTAAGAAATAATGCACTCATCATGTTTAGTGCCTACTGCACAAGCAGGTAGGGACAATAATATTATCTGTAGTTACTGCAGTTGAATAGATCTAGGGTCAGAAACATCATGTGCCCAAAGAGTAAAGTCAGCTGCAAACCAGCTGTTTTGATAAGTCCCGAAAATGTATCAAAACAATAGTACAGTGAATTCATGTTGTATTAAAAGCAAAAGACCATCCAAGGAATTGCTAGAGTGTGACTATTTTTGGAACAACAGTAAATTAATATTTGTTTGGTGAGTCTGGAATAGTAGTACTGACAGTAATGGATTATTCATTAAAGATCAGCTTTAGTCTTGTGGCATAATTATTGTAGATGCACTACCAGTTATTTTTGGTTGAAGCAATATACCAAACATGTGGCTATGCATAGTTGCATGTTTAAAACATGTTTATTTTGTTCTCTCTTTGTGTGTCTACAACCGTATGTTTTCATGTAGGACATGCCAGGTTTTTGCTTTCATCAAAACTCTGCTTAGTTGTCTAACAATATGATTTGTAGTTTATATTTGTTAATTTTGCTAAGCTACAAGAGTTGATACTGTTAGTAACATTATTCATTAGTAGAAACTGTTCTTTAAATGCCATTCACACAAGTGCATAAATTAGCAATGTGTAGTACAGGAATAAGACAAGCAATAATTTAAAATATGAAGTGGGAATGGTGTGATCGAACCATCTACCAGCTAATTGGTAGATGACAGCTCATACTCCCAGTATGCAATTTTAAATATATTTTTTATAGCATACATAATGCATTTTGGGTTCAGTGTTCAAATGATTTCCAGAGCAGGAGAACTTTACTGGAGTTGCATTTTATATTGGCTTCATTTATTCAACCAGTAATGAACAGGTGTGTGATGGAACGATTCTGACTGACATTTATTTCTCTGTGACTAAGTCATGTTGTTGACAGAACATTATCGTTAGTTTCTCCATTACACAAATGCTCCCTGAAAAGCATTTTAATGGATGGCCTAAACAGATTCAATCATTGATTTGTTTGACCATTTTCTAAATATTTTAGACCTTCTTAATGGATTGTTTGTAGTTAAGTACGTTGAAATGGGGATGCAGTTGGAAAGAAAGCAAATTAGTCATTAGCAGCGGCCAGGCCTTTTTCCACACTCCATTTAACTTTGTTTTTGCAGAGGGCCAGGACCGGGAAATGATCTAGCAAAAAAAAAAAAAAAAAAGGGAAAAAAACAAACATAACAGGAGTAATTTTTCTTAGAGTGAAAAAAATGGTTAAATAGATGATCAGTGACTCTAATTACTTAAAATAATTTAATGTTGCTACACACCATTTAGCTATAGTTCAGTGTACTGGGGATTTGTTTTTGTAAAAATAATATAGTGTGAGTGCTATGGAGATATGAGAATAATACATTTGAAAGGATGAGAAGTGATCATGAGACCTGATCATACTCAGCCTCTGAAATGGTATTGGCACTGGTCCCATATCTAATTCTTTATATGCCTGGGTCACTAGTTATAGAAAAATATTTTTTTTTGTTACAATAGCTGACAAAGTGTCAAATAAGATTAGTGGCAACACAACCAAAATTGCAGAATCTATGAGTCATGCTCCAAAATGGATTCGGTTATAATTTTAATGGAATTGTGGTATATAATGCAACTCTTTTTAGCGAACTCTGTCTTTTTAATGGTTTGAGCAGATGAGCGAGGGGAAAAGAACAAATGTTGAAAACAGCTAATCACATTGGCATGCTAATTCGCTATACTTGGCATGCTGGGCTGATGTTTTAACAGCAGTAACAACCATGGGGCATCCATGCTGTTGAGATTTCCTAAACTGTTTTCCTAATTGTGTGAACAAAGATTTTGTAAAAGATTTATTTTTTATTTTTTTTTGTAGTTTGGCTTCTTTAATAAAGCTCACAACAATGGCAGGTACAAAGGAAATAAACAAGCTTTGCATTCTAGGGTGTTAATGTGTAAATGATCAGACATTTAGCAGTTTGTTAAATTATCCAAAACCTTACCACAAAAAGAAAAATATGTTTTACAAATACCATGTTGTTTGTTAAACGCAGTCAAAGCCAGTATGAAGCAGGCAGTTTTCAATGTCTTTGGCAGTTATAGCTATTTTTAGTGGGGGAAAAAAAACACAATCTACTTTTTGAATTGTGTTCATGAAGTGTGCCAATATAAACAAATATTTATTGTAAAATCGTAAGAAAGGTGGAGGACAACCTGCAGGTCATCATCATTTCAATAGATTATTTAAACACCTTATTATATGCCTTTAGAAGTGGATTTATTGTAATGTAATGGTGAGAGCTGATTTGTCTAATACCTTTTATGGCTAAATAGAGGGTAATGAAGTGATCCATCGAGGGATAATTTGGTGTGTCAAAAGAGATACATTGGTGACAGTGAGGAATGTGCAATCAGCCATCCTTGCTTGTCATAAAAATTTGATTTGAATGACCATCGATTAAAGTATTGAGTCTGAAACTGTAGAGGAAAGGGCAATGTTCTCAATCCATTACATTCTATGCCAGTTTTTATTTTTTATTCATCATTATGCCACATTTTTCATACTTTGAGCTCATAAGATTTAAGCTTCATGGTTTGAGAGTTCCTATTCTAAGCACTGAACAATTTGCTGCCTATATTCTTCTTTTAAAACCCTCTTTTGAGCTCAGATACTTTTATGTTTGTTCAGTTATCAATGCACACAATAAATATTGCATCACAGAAAATGCAAGAAGTAGTAATAAACATCATGTGTGTGGGTGCTACAGAATCTAAGGTTCCAGCTTCTCTCAAAAACAAAACTGAGAGAAAAGGGAACTTGGAAAGAAGAAGAACTTGCTTGTAATCTGTCAGTAAGCCACTAAAGAAAAAAAAAATGGAGCTAGACACCTGTTGTGGTGGACAGCTGCTTGGGGAAATATGCACAGTATGATGCATCCTGCGGGAGATACGCTGCTAAAATACAAAATCGTGGTAATGTCTTGTTGTTAGTAATTTCCGGCTTCTCTGCTTGGTTTACGTGTGAGCTCTTCCAGGCCTTTGCTGCTCCGTGTTGTTGGAGCTCTTCGATGAGACAATAGTGCTGCATGATTTTATCTAACAAATCAATGTTTTTCTTTTTTCTTTCTCCTACTGACAACATATGGTGCATTTGATGCACATTTGAAAGACACATTTGATGCCATCTACACTTAAATGTGCATTAAAGTGCACATTTAAGTGTAGAATAAATACATTTAAAATAAATACATTTATAATTGCAGTGCTCTAATTTTACTTCAAAAAGTATGTATCCAGTGAGGGGTGTGGAAGCTCCATTCACACACCATTGCAATATTTAGTAATGATACCATCAGGAAAGAGATAGATTTCTGAGAAAATACGTTCTCAGAAAGAAATATATTTTTATGCAAAATGTGTGTCTTAACTGCAGAATAAAAGGAAACCTTGTGAAGATCCCAACTGAGACTAGTAAATGACAAGTCACATTTACAAAACAGCACCACCCTTCACATTAGGAGGGACAAAGAAAATGAGCTAAATTAGCTAAGAGACTAATATTTTCATTTCAGGTTGTAAGATATTGTGTTATTGCAGGAGCAATTTCTTGTGAGTGTTTATTAATTGGGGTAAGTGGTCCTCAACCTGAAAAAGTTTACTATCTGGAAAAATGGGCCAAAATTCCAGCAAACTATTGTGAGAGAGTTTGCATGTAAAATTCTGACTTTTACCCTTATCTCATTTGCCATTTAGCAAATCAAAATAATTTTGGTCATCCTAACTGAGCTCAAAAGGCAAAAGTTTGGTCTGATTTAATATAAGAATAAGGGAAATATTATTTGGTTTTTGTACAGGGTGTGTAAACAGTTGATTTCAAAATATATACAATCAGAGTAATATTTAGAAAGTTTTAAACAACTGAAACTCTGACAAATTATCCTGAAAAAGGACCCATGTTTATCAGGTCCATGGTGTGGAAAAGTTAATCTTATCTTTAATCTGAACAAAATACCAGAGATGATTGTAGATTCCTAAAGAAACAGCTAGGTCAAACATAATTTGTATCTTTGGAGAAGAAATGGAGAAATATAAATACTTTAGTGTTCTCCTCAACAACAGATTGAAATGGAGAAGCAAAAATGAAGCCCTCTAATAGAAGGGACAGATGAGGCTTTAATTCTATAAGAGGAAGCTTAGGTCTTTTAGTGTTTGCAGTAAGATGCTGCATATCTTCTTCAAGTCTGTTGTGGAAAGTGCCATTTTTACTCCCATCATCTGTCGGGGAAGCAGCAAGAGAGCCAGTGACTAAAGAAGGCCAAACAACCTGATAAAGAAAGCTGCTTCTGTTCTGGGGAATACAGTGGAAACATGGGAGATGATGGTGCAAAGAAGGATTCTTTATAAAGTCAAGAAAATGGTAGATAACTGCATGACAATCAGGAACATGACTGTCATACAACAACAAAGTGTCTTCAGTAAGAGGCTTCTTCATACTCTCTGTAATACAGGCTGCTGCAGGTCATTGTTTCTGCCCACAGCCATCAGTATCTACAGTGGTGTGAAAAAGTGTTTGTCCTCTTCCTGATTATCTATTTTTGGCCATGTTTGAAAAGATGAGTGGGGCAAAATTGCTCCTCAGCGCTGTGAAAGACTCAGTCCAAGCTATTGCAAAAACTTGATTGCAGTTGTTGCTTTTAAGGGTTGTCCAACTAGTTATTAGGTTTAGGAGGCAATCACCTCTTGAAATTGTTTCCCTTAATAATAAACACCTTCATTTAAAAACTGCTCTTTATGTCTGTGTTGTATTTGACTGATATTTAGATTTGTTTTGATGTTCTGAAATACTGGATTGTGACAAACATGCAAAAAAGTAGGTAATCGGGAATGGACCAAGCAGTTTTTCTCACCACTGTACAACCACACTTTGAAGACTCCTGAATAATATTAGTTGCAACAACATTTAACTTTCCTTTGGGATCAACAAAGTGTTGAATTTGAATCTTGCCACCACATGAAGGTGATAAGGGAGAGTAAGAAAATCTCCAGAGCTCACTGAGAAACACATGAGAATGATTATTGGTCTTAAAAAGAGTATGTATTTTAGGCTTCTGTCTAGTCCTAATGAACATTAATCTTTATTCCACTTTAAGTTAAAAAAATATGTTTACTCTTTTAATGTAAACTAAGCTAATTTCCCATCTCAAGCTAAATTTAGATCTGACCAGTCCTCAAAAGCGGGTTACTTTATCCTCTAAACAGCTTGACTTTAGAAGCTGCCAAAAAACCCAGCATGAACTGGAATCTGCCTCAGCTTCAGCCTCTCTGTTCTTTATCAGGGTGTTTAGCACTCTGCTGTTTTGCATGAAATGGTGTGGTTATCACATTGCTGAAGGTAGAAGGTGTTTACCCTAATTTAACTCTTTAGAACATTGTTTGTTAAGCTCCCCAGTTAGGTAAGGCAAGCTGAAATAGACTAAAAGGTATTTAAGAAAATCCTATTTAGCACATTATTCAAAGCAGTAAATCTCAAAATGCAGTCACATTGTGCTTATGGTAAGCTAACCCAACTGCTTGGAGCATAATAGTAAAGTGACCATTCATGTCTCTCCCCTTTGGAGATTTTGCCACTTTTTAAAACCAGCCTTAGCCGTGCTTATGCAATTCAAATCCCCCGTTTCAGACACTGGTTCAATCCGCAGTTCTGTTTGCTGGCACGCTGCTGATGTCAACGTGACCTAGAAACTGTGGGACTTCCAATTTCATATTCTATTGAATTTTAAACAATCCCAAAATCTATACCAGAGTAATTTCACAAGGTTGCATGTTTTGAGAAGATTGTTGGCTACTGAGTTCTGAACAAGTATTTGTTCCTTACAGTTTTATCTTTGCTTTTGCTTTCACTTATCACACCTATTTTTTTTAATCATAAAAAATTATGTCAGACAAATAATCACTTATGAAATAAATTATTGTTTTATTCATTGGGATAAAACATCTATCGAGAACAATATAAAAAGCAAATGCCCCTTAAATCAAACAATTGACTGTGACAGCCTTAGCCAGTACAGTTAACATCAAGCTTTTGGGATTTTTGGTTGTCCTTTATATCCCCGTAAATGAATCCTGGCCCATCATCCCCAGACACCATGCTTCCCTGCAACATCCTTCAGGGAGTGTTGGAAGATCTCAAAGTATTTCAATGTCAGATGGGATATTTTGTCCCTCCTGCAAGTTCTGGGTCCTCCCGAGAGTCTCCTGCCAGTGGTCTTTGCCTCCTAGTGGAAAACCTCAAATGGGCGGTGGCTACGGGCATCTTTTTCAGATGCCCAACCTACTTAAACTTACGCATTTTGATGGAGAGAAGCACGACTGTACTTTGAGCTTTTCTTGGATGATGGAGCTTCTTACCCTGTCTCTAAGGCTGAGTCAAGCCACCCTCTGGAGGAAGCTCGTCTCTAGTCCAGGATCTCGTTCTTTCATGATACATATCTCATGGTTATATGTGACCACATGGTCAGGGTGTAAAAGAACTGGTAAATTGAGTACTGTACTGACAGTCAGCACTGGTGGTTGGGCTTTGGACATCTTTTCCTGCTTATCTAGCTTTCTGCTGCTCCTAGCTGGTGAGGGCACATTTGCGTCTGGGTCCCTAGGTGGCTTGTGGCCAGCACTTAGTGGGGTGGCTGCCTGTGTCATGTGGGGTGTGCTTCCCTAGTGTCCCTAGCCCGATGATTGGGGCTTGATGGACTGTATGGGTGTGGCAATATAAGGTATAAGGTTTGAAGGGTTGATTAAGGGATTTAAGTTATGCCCATGTGGACAGTCAGGGTTTATAGGCTGGGTGCAACTGCTGGGTCTGGGTTCCTTGCCAGTATCTGGGTCCTGGGCTCCTGGCCGAGGGCTAGTTGGGAAGTTGGTCACATGAGAATGCATGCTAGTGGCTGTGTGCCTATCCCCTCCTCCCTAACATGCACCACACATCAACGGGATCTTGAGTTGTGGGATGATGGACCTTGCAGGTATACCATATAACTGCCCTTGGGTGATGTCTTGTATCTGTCTGACTAGGATTGCTGGGGCATGTCTTAGCCGAGGTTACGTGTCCTTTGGTTCTTTTGGGTGATGTGTGTTGCATGACTTTTTACATTTCTGTCTCTAATAACTGTGTACTTCCTAGCAACAAACTCGCATACACCCACTCAACACAAACACATTTATTTCTACACTTACTCTCACCCACCTACCCACACATGCCCGAGTACTGGCACACAAATAATCAAAATGGTTGAAGGTCACACAGGACACAGGATACTGTTACAGCAATGGTCAAATGTATCTAGATGTTTTACCGATTTTATAGGATCTTGTCAGAAATGGTTGTTTTATAGCATGCACACATTTTAACATGTGTTGCCCACTTGATGCTAGATGCAGTCTTGAGTTAATAAAGTCAATCACAAATTAGGATTTCATCTTCATATATTCGTTTTGCAGAGCAAAACTTCCCAGGCACATGTAGGAAACCAGCTTCTCTGTATGGTATGGCTAAAATAGTGCTACAGGTGTTTATACTGCTTCATGTTGCCAGACAATTAGAGGGATTTATTTATATGACAGGTCTTGCACTAACCAGAGTCAGGTGAGACTTGTGAAATTAACTTTCCAAGAAATTTGGTCTATCAATGTTAAACCATGATTTCATAAGGGGTGCAGTCATTTTTTACCTTAGTTTGTGTTGTTTTGATTAGTCTTTTCCCCGCTTTATCAATGAAATTATAATTTAAAAATTCAGCTATGTATCTTTTTCTGCGTTATTTATTTAGGTTTTCTTTGTCTGATGATAAAACTTGCTAAAATATATAAATCATCTACAGACCAATGCAGTCTCTGTTTCGCATGCTGTGTCACTCATTGAGGGGGGATTAGACATGAAGGTAACAAAGTCTTGTAGTGAATGAAATTGTTTTTCATTCTGTTCTTTTGATACCAATGTCCTTGCTAAGGTCAGTCAATACTTGTCGCATTCACCTGTCAGATAAATTCCTGACACATCACTGTGGTACATTTTTAATCATGTTAGAAGTTGCGCTTTAAGAGGTCAAAACAAAACCCATTAGCACCATTAAGTTACTTTATTAATTAAAGTTGGTTTAGTAACTTTACCTCTAGAGGAGCATCTGTTTGTGAAGTTTTTTTCCACTCCTAAATGCTATGTTTACCCTTGGGATGGGACACAGAACCAGCTATGTATGAAACATCCATCTGTGCTTACATTAGCCAGGACACGGTTTGTTTAGCATGAATGTGCACTTCTAAAACTGCTCTGTCTGTCTCCTTTGAGGGTTTCTTCTTACTCTATAACAACAGAAATCATGTTTTCTTCAGTTTCTATCATGTAGTTTTTAGCTGAAAATTTTTCAGACAATGCAGTGTGACAAATGTATCTAGATGTTTTACCGATTTTATAGGATCTTGTCAGAAATGGTTGTTTTATAGCATGCACACATTTTAACATGTGTTTTTAAAATTAGTACAAAATTCTAT
This sequence comes from Alfaro cultratus, assembly GCA_903066825.1. Classification (NCBI taxonomy): domain Eukaryota; kingdom Metazoa; phylum Chordata; class Actinopteri; order Cyprinodontiformes; family Poeciliidae; genus Alfaro; species Alfaro cultratus. The sequence goes on from CAEFZX010020308.1 coordinate 71,157, forward strand.
CTATTATCATTAAATTACTACAAAGAGAAGAACTAGAAAGTTTTTATATTATTTGATATATCTTACTGTGTTAGTTGTTCATTTAAAAAACCCAATCTTTCTTATTTTGAGGGTATATTCAGACCTGATAGTCCGGTAGACTCAGTTCGATTGGGGACTAAAATTGCAACATTTGTTACATTTTCAGAACTCTAGTTCGCATTCACACTGCACTGTATCAAACTACTAAAACTAACTGAAACACCTGTTCCCCCTGACGCCTGTGGGGGCGCTGCACCAAGAACTACTGAAGGAATCGACACAAAACCTCTGAAGAAGGCCATTGCAACTTTCTTCTTCACAAAACATAAACAAAAACAGAGCAATGTCAGATTTTAGCATATGTAGGATTTCTTCATTGATATACATTACTGGTTTGGACATCGCCTGTTAGCCACTAATGCTAGAGACGCTCCTGCAGGTGCTATTACTACGTGGTGAGTCTGTCCACCAAACCAGGCTGTTGAGTAGGAATCACAAAAATGATCGCAGCGCCTTTATTTCTTACCCGATTTCTATAAACATGGCTTAAATTAAAGCTGAGGAAATTGCTGATGTTTGTAAGTATTCTCATTTGACATAAATCTATAAACAGTTTGGTTTCTATCAAGATGCAAGAGAGGACTAAGCAAATTTGTCCATCCTATTTGATGATTATGTTCAAACAAATGAGGCAATTAGTTCAGTTTTTGTCATTTATTAAAGGTGTAAAACTTACAGCAGCTGCAGAGCGCCATAGCAATGGGACAATAAGCTGATAAAAAAAATTGTAAAACAACTTCAAGCCATTCATATTCTGCTTTTTCTTGCTTAGTGTCGGCATGCAAACCCGTTGATATGACAACCAACACAACATCTTCATTAACCCACAGAGCAGAGAGTAATATATAACCAGAATGTCCTGTACTATAGCTAACTTCCTGCTTTTGAAACGGTCTCTAGTCAGGTTGCATTCAGACAGGTTTTCTACCGTTTTAGAGTTCACTTCAACCGGACAGAGACCTATGTTTTTAGGCGGATCAGAGTTTGTTTTTTAAATCCCTTTTGGAATTCAAATTTGCATTCAGACCTCCCCAAAAACTCTGACTTTCCAGACAAATGGATTACAGTCTGATTCAGGACTCTAATTCTGGGTTGGTCTGTATACACCCAAAGTCTAAGGAAATGCTGCAAATAAGTAAACACCAGACCAATAAGTGGTGTCATATTTTTCTTTAGCACTTGTACACTTCTTTGTTGTAGGAACCCTGCTGTGTTAGGTTTGAACATGTTCAGGCAGACAGAAATTTTGTTGAAGACTTGCTTTGTAACAATGTTCTTCTTTAATTTTCTCTCAGTGATATGTTCCACAAATATGGATTTATCACTCAAGGTGTTGTCCCCAGTTAGTGCTTAAAGTGTTCAATTTAATGTTTGCAGTTCTATTTGTGTCTCCAAAGCAAAAATAATTACAGTGACAACATGTGCACACAAAAACACAAGGTTGTAGAAATCTTGAAGGTTGTTTGGAGAGCTGTTGTTAAGAAGACACATTATGAACTGCATGCTAAGTATACCTGCTCCCTGTTGCTAGAAGTAACAGATGTGTGGAGCATTTAATTATGGGTACAGAGCTTGTGCTAATTGTGTAATTAAGTGACGATGTGATCAGGAAAAAACCCCAAAAAAATATTTTTTATTACATACAGGGAAATTCTTTGTGTCTTTCTACTTAGTTCTGTGTTATCACACTTGTTTTATCTATACTTTTTAGTTTTAGGTAGCACTTATCACAAGAAAATGTAACTAAAATGAGCTAAATCAAACCATTATACCTAACTACATATGACAGCACTGACCTTGTTTGCTTCTCAATGTATTTTATGCAGGCCTAATACCCTTTTCCTTCTATATTTTTACCTTCTGCCTTTACACAAAATGTAATGTTGCCAGCTATTGAGCTGACAAATGGTTAAATTGACAGTATGATACAATGTGTTTTGATGTACAAACCCATCAGTTTCAATCAATTTTAAAAAATCTTCCCCTACTTTTGTTGGTGACTGTTTTCTGGTTATTGAGCACAGAAGTTGAAATTACTTAACTAAGGAGGACAAATCACCTGACAGTAGTTTCTTATTTCCTTCACCTAAATATCTAGAATAGGGAATTGTTCAAGTCTGACAATAACTCTCCTTGTTTTTGACACAGTTTTTAGTAGTCTAAAAAATTTTAATAAACAGATTTTTATTTTTTATTTATTTATTTTTTTTTAAAAAGCTTATTGTAATGGCCCACAAAATATACTAAGGATCACAATTTTCCAGTTAGTACCACATATGAAGTATTTTTGTTAATCTGTTTAATCTGCAGAATGACCTGAGATAATATGGATGCAGCTAAAAGTGCACAAAGGCCATTTTTCCTTTTGTAAATTCACTTTCTTCTATATCTGTTTAAAATGAACCAAAACTGTTTCTATTAAAAAAATACAAAATTCTTCATATCTTTTGAACTGTTTTGACCTTTAGCTAAAGGACATTTTCTTTTAAATTTTGCATAATTTCATGTTTGTCCTTGCCCAAATACATTTGAAATAATAAAAAAAAGTGATGAGTTTTTCTGATATATTTACTAATAGTTAAAATATGTCAAACTGGTTTATGGGAAAGTGAATGCTCTTTTGCCCTCCAGAGGCTTTAACTATGACTTGGACCTCATTTGTGTAAACATCAAGAGACTCAAGAAAGAAAAAAACAAATCAATTATAATCCATCAATGTACAAAACTTAACTTTATATAAAAAATATATATATTTCAAAAAAAGGAAGGGTGATTGTTTACATTCTGAATTACAAGGTTAGTAAAAAGAATGTAATTTTTAATTAAAAAAAAAGAAAAAGCTGTGGAGACATTAGTGCAAACTTTTCATTTTGCACATCCTACCATGACTGGACCTTGTTTCCAGGAAGCAGTTTATACTAACCGGAATTTTTTTTTTCCACCTCCACACAACTCAACCACAGCTTTGTGATAAAGTGCCCTTTCTGCAGAAATAAAAATGGCCAGTAATGAGGCAGCTGGGCTTTTCCTTCTGCTATAGCACAACAGCAGCAGGGCTGGCCTCTCTATTCCATCCTCTTCACTTCTGCAAATCCATCCACAAAACATTTTAATATTCTTAAAGTCATGGCCAGAGAGAGCCAGGCTTCTCAGCTATTAGTGCTATCTCTCTGTAGTTATTACCTTCACCCTTTGTGTGTTTGTCATAGCTAATTAAAACAATATACTGCCTTCAACTGCTATGATTAGCAGCAGGCCATTTTTTACTTTCCAGCGCTTCACTTATGATTACCGTTGATTCGTAAAAGGAAAACATTACATCCAGTAAGATAAAAACTAATTAATTCTTCCAAACATGAACCACTCTGATGTTACAATATACAGTGAAAGGATGTACTTGTTAAGAAGAGCAATTTAATACTGTTCAAATTAATATTTATAAAGTTAAAAGTCAACCTACACATCCATTTTATTTCTATGTGAACTTATTAACTTAAAACCTTAGATATGCTTTCATGGTTTACTTCTAACTTTTGATTTTTGTCATTTATAAACAGCCTTTGAGTATAGCTTTGTACTCTTTATGAGATACGAATAAACTATAAATAAAAATTGTCCCTGTCCAATTTCAGTTGTGTTAAGTGTTTATTGGCCCTTCAGTCCCTTGAGCTCCACCACTAATTGCCAGTATTTTCCAAGAAAAGGCAGCAGAAATAAATAGGCATGTTCTAATGTAATAGCCTTTCCCTTTTAGTCACTAAATTACCTAACACCTCACTCTTATTGCTATTTTCTAGTTGGCATCCCTTATGTTCTTACTTAAATGCATTATTAATTAGGCTGAATGTGGGGGTGTCTGCAAAGGTTTCAAACTGCCTGCAACCTAAGCTAAGCTCATAACCTTAAAGACACTTGTAAATTACTTTATGTAACTGTGTGGATCTATTTATTTGAAAATATTTAATTACAGTTATTACAAAAATACTTATTAGAGAGAATTACAACCTAGCAAAATAGGCCAGCAGCACACGGATTGCAAAAACTTCCACTGATGTACAAATTCTACACAATATCTTTAGCAATAAAAAAATAAAAGGAAATTGTAGATACATATTTTTCTATTTAAGTGTCTTTCTGTAATTATTTTTAAAGAGAGGCTCTATTAACTAGAATGTGAAAAAGAAATTATTCCAACCTAACAATAAAGACCAATATTTGAGAAGGAAGGATTGTAATGACAGATGAGAAAAGAAAATATGGATTGATTGATTTTGCAATTGAAGAATTTAACAGCATCCTCACTGCATGATTTTGTGCAGCACTAGTCATGAGCTTCTTGCACAGTTCTTGTTTTTTTGGACTTCAGATCCTGACTGTTCGACGCTCTGCTTTGCATTGTTTGTTTTAATATAAAGTTTGTTTTCAGTTCATTGTTGTGTCTGGTGTTGCATTTGTGTGTTTTACCTTGCTTTGCAGTTCTTTATGAATTCATTACAGAAGTGATAAAATATTAGTTATTTATGTGCTTTATCTCAAACATTGTGAATGGCATTGCTTTTTAAATTAATTAAAAGGACAATATTTTGAAAAATTTGCTGTTTTGAGCTTTATGTACTATTATAATGTTATCCATGCATCAAAATATACCTGGAGTGTTACTTTGATTCTTGATGCATGTTGAAGGAATCCTTAAATCTCCCTTGTCAGCCATTCGGCATGCAAAAACGCTTGACATGTAAAACCTATTTACCCAAAGTTTCACCTAGGAGCTACAACTGAGCTTTCGCTTCAGGATTAGGAGTACCATCAATTATTTATATATATATATATATATATATATATATATAGCTTTTTAACAACTATAGGCAACAATTTCTTGACTGTTCTGTTTTGTATTTTTTTTAATACAAAACTACTGGAATCCCTTACTTTAAACTGAATGACACTATTAACTTTTCTCAGTTATTTTTTTCCTAATTTTTGTGCCTGAAAACACACCAGGTAGACATTTCTAATGGCCCATGTGTGTTCTTAGACAGATAATTATTCTTGTTAACACAGAAATTAGTTTAGACCAAAACACTTTGTTTTAGTGGTTTTAGCCTCTTCTCTGACTCTGGCTAAAGCACAGTGACAACGATGCCCTTATTGATAGAAACAGCAATACTTACACATAGTCCTGAGTATTATTCAGTGGTAAAACACTTGATATGCTGAGTGAAATGTTCAACACACAGATGTCTGCATTTAATATGGTTAGATCACAACTATCAAGTGTTTAGCTTTGGCTGGTGGGTTTTTGAACTTTGAAAGTCCTAATTAAGATTACTGGACCAATTAACATTCATTGCTGGAGATTGCCCTACTTGCTGTGTGCTATAAATGCTCAACAACTACTTAACTCTTCTAAGAAAGAGCTAACTCAGGATGTGCGAGATTAGAATAATTTACACTGTAAATGCAAACTTTTATTTCGTCCACACAAACAAAGAAAATAAGTGTTTATCGAAACAAGTAAATTAATTACTCTACCAGGGTTGTCTTATCTTTAGTTTCTTTTATTATTTTTTATTATTATTATTTTGGTGTTTTCCTCCAGGTTTCTTTAAGGTTTTATTTGATGTAAGTCACTGCAATTGAGGAGGCAGATTGTTAGTTTTACTTTGAAGAGTATTTTTATTCTAAATGTCCCTGAAAATATTGGTAAACTTATATTTTAGATGCCACTAAGGGATTTACCTTAGTCTTTCAATACGCAATGACTCAGTTAACCAATACGACTGATTAAAAAAATATATATTTTTCTTTTCTTTATTCCAATAAGATTGAGTTGTTTTTTTCTTTATGCTGCTAATTCACAATGAATTTAGGTAGATAAAACTGACTCGTCAGTTTGAGGATGTTTTTATTATTAATACATATTTGAGTTATTATTCATTGTCTTAATTGGAATAACAATGGAAATTCAGAAAGTTTAGCTTTTTTGCTTATGAGAAAATCAACTTATTTTGAATGAAATGATTATATAGAGTTAAGAGATTTTGATTAAATCCGGGTTAGCCTAATCTTGCAAGACTGTAAACGACAGACGTTATATCATCAAATTCTTTTTAAAGATTTAACGTACGAGTATTATGTATTTTCCAGACACATAGTTCCATTTTGTAGTACAATCAAGTAACTATACTTTCTGTTGTTATGAAAATGCCTTAAAATTGCCCTCTGTCTCTTTAAGAAGCTGCCAAGCTTTCCAACCTTCCCCATTCAGCACATAGCCTCAACAATGTTTCTCTATGATGCCATTTATAACAATTCTTAGGAGAATTAGACTGAGAAGTAGTTTTTATGATAAGCTCAGCAGATGTTTACTAATTGCTGCTGCTGCTAGTCTGATGGGGAAGGTGTGCTTGTGCGTTGTTATGTGAGGCACGAACTCAGCTGGGAATTGAAGCTACAAGGTGGAGCTTTGGGTGTGAGTATGCAGATACCCCTAATTGGCTGCCACAGAATATTCAAGGACTTCTCTAACATGCATGAAAGAAGCAAAGCATAACTCCTGGTATGACTTTGATGATGAAATAAAATTCTAACATGACATAAACCTCTAAAAAATCAATTCTGCATAATGTCCTCTCACCCCCATTTAAAGAGCGGGGCTTCACACTAGCAGACGGCACAATCTTAAGATGCAAATGTTGCTGACGGTTCAGACACCTTTCCTGTAAATTAGACATTACCGCATTTGTCTCTTTCAAAAGGCAATAACATATGGAAACTTTAACATTTGGAACAGTCTGCTGCCAACTGACTCCACTTAAGCAGGAATAATGCGTTGGCCATCTGGCTTTATTTAGACCAGATTGGAATCAGCTGTTAGCCTAAATGTACTATAAGTATAAATAATATACCTCATTTTCATTTTACTGAATAATGCAAATTGCGCACACTTTAGTTATGATGATGCTCTAATAGTTTGTATGTTATGGAGAATTCACAACATAAATCCAAACATTAAAATCAGTTAACTACACAGGTCATTCTTGGATGCTTATCAATAGAGAAATACTAAAGATTTATCTTTGATGTAGTCACTAAAAGTGATAAATTTGTTGCTTTTTGTGGGATGTTTATTGCCACTTAACATTCAGTGAGTCATACAGCAATCTAACCAACTGCTGTTATCTTTAAATGTGCTTCATAAATAAAACTATCTTGACCTCTAACAAATAAAAGTTGGACAATAAACCTGAAAAGCGCAAAATGACTCATTGGGAATTTTACCACACTCTTCCTCCAGCAGACCTGTTGATAATGCTGCAAGTTGCTTTGAGATTTCAGTACTGACCATTCAAAGAGCAAGTTCAGGACCATCATATTGCAGAGCTTCTGCTGCAGTGCAGATACAGTGAAAGCAGTAAATGTTTAACTAGAAACTTTCTGATCTGGACACTCATCATTTTGCACCTAGTGTGGTGTGTCTCTGTGGGATGCATGTCCATTCCATTTTATAGCTAGTGCACCGTGGCTTGCAATAGCCATACACACTTCAGGCTATGTTGTTTATACAAATAATGTCCAAAATAAAATTATACTGTATATGTATGTATGTTTGGATTTGCCACAGAATTTTTCTTCTTTTAAGCATTCTGTATAAAATCATGCTGCTTGCTGACTCAAGGATGTCAGATTGAGCAGTGTCAGTTTCACATTAAAAACCTGAGCAAAATCTCCTGTTACATCTTGACCCGATCCAAATGTTGTTGTCACTGCCAGGTTGCTTTGGGCCATGATGAGTCAGAGCCACACCACTGTGTTAAAACTAACCAGCTTTGGTTCCTGTGTAATAGGATTATCACATCAAATGTGAGGGCAGCCTCCTGCAGTGGCATCCTATTATTACAGGCCCTTTCATGTCCTGTTAAGACCTGAGGCTTCAGAGTATAGGAGGCTCTTTTAAAAACCTCAAACATAACTAGGACATCATGATGTTTCTTCATGCATATTGCTCTGCATGTTCACATGTACCAGGTATGTATAGGTTTGTATGTGTAATCAGGATTGTTTAGACCATTGATAGTGCCCATATGTAAAAACCAGGCTATTTCTTTTTATTAAATTACTCTCTCTTGGATGTTAGGATCAATTTAGAGGTTGTGCCATTACACTTTACAACTGGAGACACCATAAACTGCAACAAAGTCCAGACATGAAATTCTTGTTCACAATAGTAAACCCAGGCTATTCTGTATAAAAAGCTCTGGATCATCTTTCCTGTATCCATGGCGACTTTGTATGTAAAGATTTCTTACATGTTAACAAAATATATTTAGTCAAAAACAAATAATTTTTGACAGTTTATTTTTTTTGCTGTGGTAAGAAGTAATTTTAAGAAATTAGGAATACAAATGGTCATAAAAAAGAAAATTTCACATATAATTTCATTTACTGACTGAAAACATTTTTCTATTCACTCATAGATTAGCCTTCCCTCTGTCTTAAGAGATGGGGTCATTTAGAACCGGTGGCGTTTTTATTCCGGCAGGGTCGCACTGACCTCATGTGCATTTTTACAAGCTTTTTTGTGTGTAGTTTTGGGAATTGACAGTCTGACTGAACAACCCCCCTCCCACTTCCCCGCTATCTGGCTGTGACATTTGCTGCGCTGCCGCTGAGTGTCACACTAAGACTGTGGAAGGGTTAAACCTCCTATAACAATGAAGGTGTTTTATTATGTTTTTGAAATCAAATAAAATGTCCAGTCCATCTGGGATTAGACATTTTGTCCCTGTCTCAATACTCTAACTTTGAAAGTACAGATATGTCCGTCTATAGTGTTGCAATTCCTGATTAACTTCACAGGTCCTGGTTTGGTCTCCATAGGAGAGTGTGTTTCTGAGGATGGTGAATGGATATTTCATAATGAAAGACTTATGGTTTCATGCTGTGCCAGAAATAAATCACTTGCAACTTATTTGTCAAGCAAATAAAAAGATTACAATAAAAATTGGGTCTGTTTAGAAATCTCTAGTGCAGTTCCCAATGGATGAATGAAGTTATTAGTTTTCTGTTATTACTTTTCAACATTTCAAACAGCTTCTGTGGCGAATGAGAACAGCACAGGTTATCTCACACACTATTGACTGGTTGGTAAAATCTAAATATATATACAACCTACAATTAACTGAAAGGTTCAGAATAATTGCATAATTGTTGAAGGTATTTCTTCCTGCTCCTCCCCGTCCTACTTAAACCATGAGTTCAATGTGATTGTGGCACAATTAGGTTTTAGGTATAGGGCCAATTACGTTTTCACAAAGAGTCAGGATGGCTTGAATGTGTTTTTTTTTCTAATAAGTGAAGGTATAGTGAAAATCCAATTACATATTTTTGAGGCTTTCTTTCTCTGATAATTTTTTTTTAATATTTTGAATTATAGAAGTGTGCAAAGAAAAAAAATATATAAAACATCTTTAAAGGGAAAAATACTTTTTAAAGCACTATAGAAGGCACAATGCAAAAAATAACCTCATCTTACCTTGACAAAAATATCTTTATTAAAGAAGGGATAAAAAAAAAAATCTTTTGAGATTCTGTAAAATAAAAAAAATACCTTTGAGAGAAAAATTGTGTTAACTAAAAGCTGTGAAGAAAAAAAAAGGAAATTAGATGAATAAAAACTTGCAATGGCATAATTTGACAAATTAATTAGTGAAGCAATGGGATTATTACTGTGCAAAAACACTCTGAAAAGGCAAATACTAAGAAATGCAGAATAAAACAATCTGAGGCAGAAAGAGAAAAAACAAACAGACGTGGTCTGCAAGCCTTTGTAAGTATTTAAGGAGAAATATGACTTAATATACTGAAACCTTAATGAAATGCTGGAGGCATATTTGGTCACAATATCTTTTAATTCATGAACAACAGCTTGTTTTTCACCCAATTGTAAAGCTTTCTGTCGAGCAGACTGTGTTAGTGGGTGGAGTTGTTGCTCACCCTTACTCTGACCTCTCTTCCTGGGGACCATGCCAGCAATCCTTTGAATCTCTCTACCATGGCAACTGTTTAGTGTAATCTAATGACTGAAAAACAGAACCGAACCATTTTCTTTTACTTCACAATGCATCCATATTCTGCCAATCCTTAGTGAGACCAATAATTACATTATTCCAAATATATTTGGGCATTAGGACTGTTTTAATAAATTGCCATTCTGTGTTTTTCTTTAATTGTGTTTAATTCAATTTCAGTGAAGATTATTTATGTAGCACAAATTCACAATAAATATAATCTAACAGCACTTTACAAAAACAGAAATGTATTCCAATCATACAGACAAATTCAAAGTCGATTACATGGATTCTTGTTTGATCTTAGTTATTTTACAGTTTAATATTGAAATTGCAAAGCTTTTCTATAAAAAGAAATCTAACCAATTGAATCAAGCCAGTGACCTACAGCAATCTAAGCTAAACAGATACAGTAACATACAGTTCAGCCAATTGCTTTATCTAGCAGAAAAATAAGATTAAACACTGAAAAATGCTGTCTGGACTGCTATGTCAGAGCTTTGTGGAGTTGTTAGTTTCTTCAAGCAACTAACTACATGAACAAAACAGCAGAAGAAAGTGAATGTCTTAAAATAGACTGAGTCAGTATTCACACTAATTTATTTCTCAAAATGTTATGAATTGCTAATCCAAAATATCAGTCCAGGAATATTTTCACAACAGCCAGCTCTTGTAAATGTTTTGATATACAAAATATATTTAATTTTAAAAAGTAGTTATATAAGCTTATATATGCTTCTAAAAACAAAATCAGAGTAGGCATTTAGTCTCCTCGTATATGGATTTACTGAATCAACTGCAGGCTACTGCATGCAGCTGTATCCAAGAGAAAACAATGTTGCTGCTGAGTGGGTTATTACCTCAGGCTTCACAGAGATAAACCAATAGCTGCTGTTTTCTCTTATTGCCAAGAAATCGGTCAGTCTACCATCCTGAACTAAATGTTACACTCATGGAGTCCATTTGGAATTGATGACTTTTCTTACTAATGCTTTTTTTTAGATTGCTTAGATACATATCAATTTAAAATGCAACGTATTCACTTTTTGTAGTAACTCTCTTTCTAAATAAGTAAACATGCATTATGGTTATAAAATTGTGGATTTGCAAAAATTAGGTGCCAACACTAGCTAACCTAACTTACTTTCTATTATTAATGTAGTACCCTTTGAAATAAGTATTCAATATGCATGCCACATAAAAATACTAAAACATTTTATGAAACCCTTGTTACATAGAGGTAACTAAAGATAGGACATTCATTTCCCAAAAATAGCATTATTTCTCACAAACATTTATTTATTTATTTATTTATTTATTTTGCATTTAGATGCAAATATTGGGCAGAAGAGCTTAAAACTATTAAAATTACTATTTTTCAATAGTTCTGAAAGAAACCATCAACATGCAGCTGATAAAAATGTAAAAGTAGGAAAAACTTCACCACTGTTTATAATTAAGGCTTTCTAAGACACTTGAAGATAATTATACGTCTGATTATAATCCTTTTAAGCCTTTTTGGCATTATTTCTTATCTGTAACAGCAGATGCCCTGACTAACATCGCAACTTAAGTCCTGTATGTTTGTTTTGGTTAAATGTACCTTTGTTGATGGTCACAGAAATTTAAAGATGTGTCTAATTTGACAAAAATAATGAAAATTATGCCTACACACCATTCAAACTCAGTGAGAGGAGAAGAAAGCCTTCCAACCTCAGCGTAAAATGGACAACATGAATAATTTATTCTGAAATTCAGCATTATCGAGTGTTAATCTTTTCATTATATTTCATTGAGCATAAATTAAAAAAAGTGCAAGTTTTAAATCCAATTTATAGCAATAACCTGTTGTTGGAAGAATTTGTGGCAAGAAGAGAAACTATTTAATTCAGTCAGAAAAACAATAACTTGACTTGGACTTAAAGTGAAAAACCATAGATTTTACTTGGACTTGGGAAAATGTCTGTTTTTACATCAGATAACTGTGTGGTGACCCAAACGGGATAACTCTCTGCAAGACATAGTGTGGCAAGACAATATTGTGAGATCTGTTGCCATGTGATCTTGGAACAGTCATCCAGAGTCTAGGAAATTTGATTCTTCATCAGCATTTCCTAAATAGTTATGATGATTGTTTGCCATCTTCTGGCAAAAAATAATCTCATGCATTATAGGTTAAACTTACTCACCAAGTATTTGTTGTTCTTTAACCTTAAGGTTCATATTCAATCATTACTGAGCTTGTGTGTCAGCAGATTCATCTTCCTGTCACATTAGCAAGCTCCATCACTTTATGTAGTCTTTCAGCCAACTTAAAGAGAAATTAGAGCTTAAAGTCTTTAGCTTGTGTCACTCACTTTCCAGTATTCAATCAATGAGGCTGTAATAAACAAGAGAGAAAAACTAAAAATGTTAGTTTATCATCTTAAGTTCTACTGCAGTGTTTTTTTTTAAGACTTATTAAAAAAAGGGGAAAAAAAGGACGCTGTAATTAAAATCACATGAATCAAGAATTTGAAACAAAAAAATCGTTATGCTAAAAGCTCAGCTGAACTGAACTTTATAATAAAGGATGCAGATTTTTGGCATTTTCTTTATTCTGGTATTATGTTTTCCCATACACTCACAAGCTCTGCAACATGTTTCTATATATGTATGCGTGTGTGTATGTGTGTGGGGGCGTTGGCGCGTGTGTGTGGCAACAAATTCTGTAGGCTTGATATTTTTCGGTCTGTGCTTTATCCAAGCTTTGAACAATTCAGTACCTGAAATTGGTCTGAGTCCAAAACAATTTACTGGGAGAATTGCAGCAGAGCCAAAGGCAATAGAATTTGACGTAGAAGGTTGAGGCCCTCCTACAAAGGTTTTTCTCTTCAAAATATACATTGGGACAGTCACAGAAACACAGGATGAATTTGCCACCTGTCTAAATTATCAGGCTCAGTTTGTGACTGTTTTTATGCAGAACTCACAAACAGCAATACTGTGTCACTTATTATGGTTTATGTGGCTCCATCAGATTAGGGGTGTTTCTTTTAATAACTGTTATTATGTAAAGCTTGACTCAAGTATGTATAAATAAAATTATTAAAGTTGTACTATATGCAAAATATATTCATTTCAGTGAACTTATGCAAAACATTCTCAGCAGAGTTGGACAAATAATATGAATCATTGAACTTAAATAGTAGATAAAACTCACTAAAATATTTCTTGGAATATAAATTTGACCCATTAGCTTCTTTATTAAAAAGTCCTCTTAGTCACATTCCACTACATTTGTCAATGGCTTATTTAAGATCATTTCACATCTTCTTTTTAGGCTGAGATCTGGTTTTCAGAAGATGAATATTCTTTAAAGCCATTCTTACATCAATTCAGTCTCAAAGAAACTATCCTCTAACATTTTTTCAGCTTCTTTTCACGCTAGCATTAACCAAATATAACACCAAACTTAATATTGTAATATTTATTTTTATTTGGCCTATCTCTATTGTTATCTTTACCCCCACCTTTCCTAAATGTCTTAAATGTATGAGTATGAAATGTGAGTTTTGTATTTGTGTTCCTAACTGTTTTTCAAATTGAAAACAAAGAACATAGAAGAAACCAAACATGTTTGTGCTGTCTTTCTTCCCGTCCTGTTTGCTGCTCACCCTCTCAAGCTTCTTGTTGAGCCCAGATGGAATCAGTTGGGGGTGACCACTTATTCCAAATATCAGATTTGAAGCCTCAAATCTGTCTTGTATGAATCAGAGATGAACCGAATGTGGAAGGAAGTGGACAAAAAGAAAGAAAAAAAAACTGTTGTCCATCAGAATTTCTCTGATGAAGGAATAAGTGAACAGAAGGCCTTGAGCATGGACACAAACTGGATGCATGACTGCAAAATAAAGATAGTTTGTCTCTAGTAGTATTAATTTATTTGCATTTACTCTTGTTCTTCCTATAGTCAAATCTGTAATTTTATTTAATAGAAGTAAATGATGTAAAGGTTCTTGATTTCTCATCTTTTAATTGAAATAGAACATCAATATATTTTCTTTCCATTGTTTCGGCCAATGGCAGGTGATTGACATCAAAGATAAGTTAAAGGAGTCCAAGAAGTTCTGGTCCAAATTACCAGATGACATCTGTGCCGAAGGCACACTGACAGAGTCTGACGAGGAACAGTGCTGGAACAGCCACACAAAGGGCAGGTGAGGACTCGACAGCTCCAACTAAAGTCACCCCACTCTCCTGTTATCACATTTTGCCTGCCAGGGATTAAAATAACCACATTCTGTTCAAAGATTATCAGTTTCTCTGAAACTACAATGGTTAGCAGTGATATGGAGAACTTGTGCTGTGCATAATCTCTGAGGCTCTAATACTCGAAGGACTGTGGAGCTTCAAAAACCTCTTGTCGCCAGAGCAGCTTGTAAAGTAACCTTGAGACTGACAGTTGATTGGTCAGAAAGTAGCTCTTTCCGACAGTGAACTGGAGATGCTGGCAGGGAACGCGAATCACTCCATCGTTTCCATCCTTTCCAAGCAGGAAAATCACCAGATGGTTCAATAAAAGATATATGCTGGTGCCAGTGCCATTTTAAGCACTGCTCTAAATCTGGTTGTTAAATTGATAATGAAGTACCAGTCTGGCTATCAAGGATTCTTTATTAAATAGCTACCATGTTCTGTAAATACAGATCAATGATTAAATACATACAAGTAATAAATTGATCAACTTAATAGGAAATTATGGGGAAGAGTTACCACATACTGCATAAATAGCAAGTATTAGTTAGGGTGATGGTGTTGTGTCCTGAGGCAGCAATACCCTGAAGCAAACGCACAAAAACAAAGTCCCCCACCATATGGGTCAAAAACAAACTGTAGGTCGTGAAGTGACCTAATCAAAGTCGGGACATGACTCCAGTGAAGATGTTGGGGTATGACACCAAACAGGCTGATTAGCCTTCAACCCTCATGCAGCATGAATAGTTACTGAAATATTAATTTTAGTGCATCACTCTGAAAAAATAATTGCATCATATTTTGGCCTTCCAATAAGATAAAGGTTCCCTTTTGTGAAGAATGTCTGAAATAATCAAACGAAATCTAGTTATACACACTAGGTCTTTCTGATTTGCTCCTCTGTAAATAAATGTAACAGGTCTAATGCTGTTAGATTTTAGTCAGTCGTTTTTCAGACTCACCAGCCATGAACACATTTCTCAGTGCATTCACTGTTTAGGTGCTTCTTTTGGTGATAAAGCCATTTTAGATTCTAACACAAACAATTGGGAGAATGTTGAGAAATCCATTTTAATTGCGACTAATAATGCAACTTATTGTATAATTAGGTTCTGGCTTGCTGCCATGCTCTTTTAACGCTGCTGATTTTGCATCTCAAGACAGGACAGAAAAAAATATTAACCTCTTAATACCTTTCCTCTGGCTGTGGAAAGCTGAAAAGAAATAAGGAGCTTATTTGACAACACACAATGAATGTGAGATGTGATTCAATTCAAGCTGTTTGCGAGCAGACAGGCAGGTAGGCACACAAAGAAGTTGTTTCAGAGTATCTAGGGCACAGACAGAGCAGCAAGGTAAGTAAAAAAGCTTCACAGAAAACAAAAGAAATAAAAACCTTTTTCACAAGATCTAGACACTAGTAGGATTTTCACTGGTGTGTCATGGCTGGCAGGGAATAACATTGTGGCAAAGATTGGAGAGGAGATGGGGAACAAAATAAAAACGTTTCAGCTCAAGCAAACGGCTGCTCCAAAGGGATCCAAGAATCCAGGACTGTTTCTATATGGGAATTATTTTCAATAAAAAGGTATAAGCTGTGAATCATGGATGGAAGGACAACTTTCACTGCATATGTTGCAGTGAAAGTCTGTAGATCAGAAGTCATTAAAGCTATCTGTAGGGAAGAAAGCTGAATTCTCTCACTTATTTGATGAACAGGAGCATCCGTTAGAACATGGTTATGTCTAGAGGTCCAAAGTAAAGTCAATTTAGTTTGTCCACAGAATCCCTGGGAGTGATGAAGACCATTTTAAACAGGGGAGTAATGACCTTGTTTATTCTGCGCAGGGAGCTATTTGGGTTTATAAAGAGGCCTGAAAAGATTTCCACAGCAGGAATAGTTTTCTAGGAAGCAGAGTAGTTATACTCTCTCTCTCTCTCTCTCTCTCTCTCTCTCTGTGTGTGTGTGTGTATATAATGTCTATGCCAGGGATTAGATCACACAAAGTACTAGAAATATAGGCCACAAATTGCACTCAATGGCTTAAATGAGTTTAAGATTTAAACTAAGAAATGTAGTACTCTCCATGGCATTTTTGTCCCAAGGCAGAACTTAAACACAACCCCCAAGGATTGTGTATCATTAACCAATTTTAGGTTTTAAAATAGCAACAGCTGAGTAAGAGTGCAGATACAGCTGATGTGTCTCTGCTTTCCTCAAAAGGCAAGTAAATATGGAAGTCTGTGTTGGCAATATTTATTTAAAGTTTACAGTTACACCTTACTGTGAGGTTTGAGTGACTCGGTTATAATGTGATGTCGCAGTGACAGAATTCTCAGCTATGGCTTTAGTGCTTAAAACCATGGCTTTTGCAGGAACTCAACCACTCTAAACTCCCCACCTGAATGCACCTTGAGTTATAGTCAGTCCACTTTTAAATCATAGCTTCTATGAGACAATGTGATTGTGAGCTGATTGTTTAATTGCACTACAATTAACTGCAGTCTTGACACCTCTGTTGCGGTAGGTCCATAAATTGCAGGAACACTCCAGCAGAGGAGGATCCATTTAGCGTTAGGGGACATAATCTATACAAATTTCTCAATTTTGCAAATTAAGTTGTAGGCTTAAAGCATTTCAGAATATATAAATAAAGCACACCTAAAAACTGAGAATTTGTTGAAGAATAAAAAAATAATAATAATAAATATACCAGGGGCTCAGATCACCCAAAAGCAGCTACTACATACTGGCAATACAAACTTTATGAATATCCCCAGTTAACTACTGGAGAGCAGAGATAATTAGGAGCAGCTGAGCTCTCTTAGGGCCAAAAAATTTAAGTTGTCTTTTTCTCCAAATTGTTTATAGATACACATCTAATGACTGTGGATAGTCTGGGGTCACCAGTTCATAGTAGTTTATTTTTTTCTATCCTCAATCCACTCCTAAAATCCTGAACTCTTCAGCGTTCTCCTCTACACTGCTTTAGCCCCTGGTGGAGAAGTATTAAAACCTGATTACATCCCAGCCCCTAACAGGAAGATTAAAGACTCCCTTTAACTCATTAGCAAAACCAACAGAAGACCACTGTTTGATGCCCTGATGGGCAAATAAGCCCTCAGCCCTTGCCTCCTACTTGATAAACAAACAATGTATCCAAAGTAAAGGTGGTTTTGTTCTGAATCAACACCAAGGACATTTGAGAAAGAAAGCCCTGATTCACCGTTGTCCCCAAAAGAGGAGTGAGGTTCAGGAAAGTAAGCATTTCCTATGCCAGACTTAAAAGCAGCTATATAGCGTGAACAAACTTTTGAGTGGACTGTGAGCTGAATGTTATTAGTGCTTGGACATTTTCTGGTTATTGAGATAACTGGGCTTGTGTTGTGACAGTGCTTTTATGTTATGATTGGAGCTCTTGGTCATGCTATCTTACCTGAATATTTGGCTTTATGTGTACAGACTGAATCAATCCAGAAGCCATTTTCATCTACAAGTCCACTGAGTCTGTCATTATTGCTGGGCCGTTCTGTCACAAGGGTACCCTCCTTTGAGCTGAAAATAAGTCTATGATCGACTAAAGACACTTAAGGCGTTTGTTTAGCTAAAACAGAGAATAAAGGCTGAAAGATGAGTCGAGTGATTTGAACAGCCTGTGTGGGGAAATGGAAACAACATCCAGTCAGACAACCCCTCCAGGCATTCAGGTTGATTAATAACTGGAGCAGCTGTGAAGGATCAAGAGTACAGAGGGAGCAGAATGTGTTAGTAAAACTCCGAACTAAAACTCATCAAATACACACAGACACACACACCCACCCACGCACGCACGCACACACGCACACATTTACCGCTTTGCTCACAAATTTTCAAATGGACAGGGATCCAGGCTTTGTGATGGTCATTCTAAGACATTGACTTTATTGTCCTTAAGCCACTTTGTAACAAATTCTTCCAGTATGATTAATCTCATTGTCAGTGTAGAAGATCCATTTCCGCCCAAGTTTTATCTACCTTGCTGATGTGGACAGATCTTGTTTCAATATTTCACCATAATGTTATTTTCATGTGATGTCATCTAGTTTGTGATATACACCAGCCCTTGCTGCAGCAAAACACCCACACAGCATGATGGCTTTAATTGTGTGTAATTATGTGGCCAGATCAACAGCTCACCAATTTTACCCCAGGATAGTGATGGGTCCGGCAACACCGATGCGTCCGGCAACACCGATGCGTCGGCGCATGTGTCAAGCCCATAGACAAAACCCCTTGTCTCAGCAAGTCACGTGACTAATACAGGAACTGTTTCGAAATGTCACGGGCCGCCAAACTGTGTTTATAAGGAAGCGAATCTATCGACGGGATGCATTTACCCGCCAGATAATGCTTCTGCATGTTGATGTTCCCGCTAAAGCCTTTTTTTTTTTCTTTTTTTTTCTTTCGATTTTCCCTTTACGCCAATCTTACAACGTCCTGCAGTGTGTGGTGTGTTACTTTGCCCGACTTTAGATTGGGCATATTCAACATTGTCTTGGCCCGATTATCTCACGGCGGGGTTTTCCCTGACTGAACGCAGCCTGTTGAATGTGACAGGTAGCCAATCAGAAAGCGCGGTGACGTAAGAACGGAGGGAATCCCGTACAGTTGACATGGCAACTGAGAGTCCGGTGGACATGGAGGTGATATGTGGAAATGTTTATTACTATATGTAAAGGTCATTTTTAAATATTTTTATTATATGTGGTTATGTTTATTTAGTTAAAAATGTTAACAAATCATAGTGCAGCAAATAGATTAGCTGCTCCCGCCATCTTTTATCAAACGCCTTTTCTTTTCTTTTTGTTTCGTCTTTTATCGCTTAAAATGAATCCACAAACTATCACTACTGTTTCTACATCGCCATCCGTGTTTGATTATTAACTCACGATGGAGCCCTGAGCTTGTTTCTCTGCAACGAGACGGTCCCATCTAAATAAAAGATTCTCCAGACTCAAATAATACATAAAACGGAAATATTTAATTATTTCTACTGGACTAGGTCATCAAATGAGTCTGTCAACTACGTTGCCTGTAGGGATTTTTAATGTCCAGCAGGTGTCAGTATTCAGTGACACAGTATCGACACAGTATCAATACAGTTTTGCTAAGGGTCGAAATGCTTCATGACGCCTCATTTACCCATCACTACCCCAGGATTTGGACTTGTTCAGGTCCATAATCCTCTTCTTTATAGCTTGACTTTCTTTTAATATTTCTCTGATGTCACACAATGAAGCAGTGTCTAAAGCAGAGGTGGACAACTCCAGGCCTCGAGGGCCGGTCTCCTGCAACTTTTAGATGTATCTCTACTTCAACACACCTGAGTCAAATAATGAGGTCATTAGCAAGACTTTGGAGAACCTGACTCCACTTACGAGGTGATTCAGCTGTTGGATTCAAGTGTGTTGGACCAGGGAGACATTTAAGAGTTGCAGGACACTGGCCCTCGAGGAACAGGATTGCCCACACCTGGTCTAAAGCCCACTTTAAAACACAAAGAGGTACCTTCAAAATCTTACACAATAAAATAATGGTAAAATTATCTCAAAGTTTTCTTGCTCATTATTCTGCTGTTAATCAAAAAGAAACAATTATGACATTGAGCCGAAACAGGAATTTCAGTCACATTAGTTAATAAATTGTCTTTTTACAGCCTGTATGTTCAGTCATTTACAATACATTAGAATACACATTCCGATGAGTCTTGTTAATAACAACCTTTGAGAAAGTATTAAACATACTTGTTTCTCTTTGGTTCCAGATATTTCCCTGAAGTGGTAAAGGAGGGCCTCACCAACCAGGTGAACAATCCAGAAGTGATTCTGGATATCACCCGACCGGACACATTGATTCGGCAGCAGATCATGGCTCTGCGAGTCATGACCAACAAGCTAAAGAATGCCTACAATGGAAATGACATTTCCTTCCAGGACTCCAGTAAGTCCTCAGATATCTCCATAATGTTTTGTATATGCAGCGGGGAACAAAATCGAAAAGCCCTGTTCCATTTCTTTCTCTCCCTGCATGGTAGTTTTGATTTGGGCACACACCACAAACACTCTCAGAGATACACAAACTACAGAAACAAGATCTCATTTGTCATTCATGTTGGAACTTGTCACCAATGGCAGAGGATGTTCAGAGCATCTCTGAGCAAGACAGACATTATTAGGAGAATAAATAGCTCTAGGTGTGGAGAAACAACTTATGATAGACAGGCAGGCCCATGTTTAGGAAGATGTACGTCTCAAATGCTGTTGTGACAGAAACAATCATGTTTGAATCTGTGGATCTGGTAGAGCTGACAAGATGGGAACAATGCCCGTCCAAAAACTGTATTAAAACTGACAATAAATTTAGTTTTTTCTTATCTTTTGCAGTATTCAAATGAAATAGATTGTGAAATGAACTGATGTGTCATAGAAAAATCATGAAAGATTATTCCATGGTTTCTGAAACCGAGTTCAGTCTTAATATCATAACTTATATTCATTAAGTACCTATAATGCCAGACCTTGTCATACAGGCTGCATGCAACACCATTTATGATGTTTACATTTAAATGAGTGTTATTTTCTTGCTGCAGGTGACGAGGGCAGTAGCTCAGGAAGTGGCAGCGGCTGCTCTGATGGCTGCACGACAGAGTTCGTTTTTGTGGGAACAGAAGCTCCCGTGATCAGAGCCGACAGAAGTGACGAACGGGCTGCAGCTGCTGCTGCGGGCCAGTCGCTCTCCTGTGGACCCTCCACCATCCTGGTGATGGCTGCCCTCACACTCCCACTCTGGGCAGTACAGACTCAATGGAGATAATACAGTGTGGCCTGATCATTGACTCTTATACTGTTACGTAACAGTATGTCTTACAGCAAGTTATAGTGCTGTTCCCTCACTGGACATGTAGAACCTCCCGGAAACATGTCTAGAATGACTGACTGTATGGTGTGGTAGGGTTGGAAGTGAGTGCAGCGCTGAATCCTGCTTGTCCCCCAAAGAATGCTCGGTGCCATCAGTGAACCAGCTTTTACCATCTCTCAGAAAATGAATATGTGGTGTTTTCTCATCATTCTAAAGTGAGCTTCGAAAAACATGCTTCTCGTTTAGGAAACAAAACTATCTTAAGGTGGTTCTATCAGTGATTTTCCAGATATAGGGAAACCCTTTATTTCTTTTCCTTTGTGTGATGAAGTGAAAAGAAGACAACACTGTTTTTATCTTATTAGTTCTCTTTCCCTCAGACAAAATCAGAAAAAAATTCTGTGTGCATGCATGGGTGTGATGTAAACAGACAAAACATTGTTTCGTTCTGCTTTCTTTATTTATTCTGATTTTATTTTGTGTTTCCAGGCTCCATAGTTTTAGGTTTGTTTGCACAGAACCGTACAGCCGGAACAGTTCACTCGGTTTCCTCTTTGGCCACAACACTATGGCTTGAGGAAACGGTGGGTCTTACAGTCACTTTGTTGTTGCACATTTGGTTATCTTTACGAAAGTGCTAAAGTGCTGCACTGAGAGTACTACTTTGCACAGATAATTGTATCGGCTTGTTTATTAAGCTGCAACAGGCACCCATCATATAGAGAAAAAAAGATTTATATTTTCAGATCATTTAAACTGATTGTATTGTTCTTTAAGTGGGTACAGTATGTAGTTAACAGGATTGTACTTTAATGTAATCTTACTGGTATTGGTTAAAGTTACATCTTTATAAAGATATGTGTTTTATTTCATTTTACATTACAACAAGGTTTTAGCAACAATATCAAGCCATTTTACTACAAATGCCTGCTAAGATTGTCAAACTGCCTGATTTATTCTCTGTTTCCAGAGTCATTAACATGCACTAACACATTTATTTTTACCCTCGGAAGATGGCAACAAAACGTAAATTTAATGTATTTCCCTGGATTCCTCTTATATAATTATCCACAATGCAGAAATTTGCATGTTTTTTGTTTGACCGGCAACAGCAAACCCTGCAACCTTGCAACTCTATGCAAGTGGTCATGTACTTTAACATGGCATGTACAATGTCACCTCCAAAGGTAGAGGACTGTCAAGGTTAGAGAACTCAAAGAACTGGGGTTATTATACATACCCTTCAGTCTGTCTCCTACAGGCTTTGACCTTTAACAGGCTGTAGAGGCTTAGTGTGCAAAGCAAATAACCTGCGCTCCAGAAACACAGCGACTGAAACCCCCGGTCATACAGAAAAGGTTAGCCTTAGAAAGTTTTGCAGGCCTGCTGCTAAAATTATCAATGGAGGAACTGTTCAAAAATGTTGCACAAAAGATGAAAAATGTCACGCTCACGTGTGTTTCTGCAGGATCCAAAACCAGCCAGGTCATGAACACTTAAACTGTTTCCACATTACAAATGTCCCTTATCACAGCAGGGACCTCTCCAAATGCATCACTGTAACAAATTAACAGCTCCTCTGAGTGTCTCACAGATGCCATGTTTGTCCTGTAGCATAGGAAGACGAGCATGGGACAAACAAGTTTCCCCCTCACACAAAGGCAAGGCAGGATGAGAATGAAAAAAATGGCATCAAGCACAACGTTTACGCCAGCGTCACAGCTGATTGCACTCAGAGCACCAGAAGGGGAATCTGTCCTCAGTGTGCGCCGGTGACTCACAACCGAGGCCCCAAGAGCCGCAGGAAGCTCCTACCACACAACAGTTGACCTCTATGACCTCACTCCTCGCAAAAACCTATTTAGGAGAAGGTGACTGAATAGCACCCTCCCACCCAAACCAGCATGGCATGATTAAAGCACCGATGCGTAAACCTTAATTGTAGAATGCAACAGGCCAAGGCCTGAGGAAAGACACTGCAGTGATTAACATAAGGCCCTCCTCAATGTCAAACTGTCCAGAAGTAAATCAGTGGTAGGAAAGATGGAAATCCTATTCCTACCAAACTGCTACTGAAGCATTTTTTTTTTGGGGGGGAACTAAATAGATTTGCCAAATTAAACTGGTAAAATACCAAGAAGTCTAAATGGTTCAGTAGATGGTTAAATAAAAAATCGGGCAATTAGAAAGATTCCAATTCTCTGAAAGATGATAAACAAAAAAGAGGACAGGGTATTTACACATGTACTCAACAGTTTGCTCTTCACCTCAGATAGGTTTTATTTTGGATCATCATATTTATTTTATTTGTTACTATACATATACATTCCTGCATTTCAAGCATGCTACTCAAAAAGTTGGGATAATTTAGGTTATTGATGGACAAGTTCTTTATTTCGAGAAAGGACGTAACCAGCTCTGGTGCTAAAATGGCAAAAGAAAATAATTCCAAAAACATATGTAAAAGTGAAAATTAAGTTACAAATAGTAATGGAAGCAATCGTAATGCCATTATGAAAAGATGGGCAGCTGAATTTAGAGAACTAAGGACTGTGTACATGGGTCACATGCTTTATCACTGAAGGTTTGATAAATGTTACCAGTCCCCTTTTGTAAACCTGAAGGACACATCGCTGTTTTTCTAATACATAATATGTTTCCGTCTAAAATGTTATGTGTAGTTTTCTACTGAAGAGTGTTGTGATGCTGGAGTTTTAGGCTATTTCTATTTGCAAGTTCAAATATTGACACATGGCAGTATTTATTAAATATCCTTTGAATTTTCTTAAAACTTCCATACTTTTGGTCAGCCAGTGAATGAATATAAAATGGATTGTGAATCACACACACTTTTTAGTGATTTATGGCTTCCAGAGATGGAGAGAAGTGGTAGTTGCTTTCTAACCAATAGATGTCTAATCTAGGAATCTACTGAGGCTAAAAAGATGTGATGCATGAGGGACAAGATGCTCCGACATCTGCTCCACCAATGTTATTGGAGCATGAGGAAGAGGAGCCCACCTTCATCTCTTTGGTCTTGTTATTCCTCTACAGTTTCCACTGGGTCAGTGAATCCAGTTTGATTGACTGAGCAGTTCATGGAAATTTCAGTGAATAGAATAAAGGTGACTTAGCAAGCCCCTTCCAATGACAGAGCCTGAAAACCTTACACAAACACATCTGACCCACCTCTCAAACTCTAAAATAGTTTCTATGCAGAAGTTGGTAACAACAACCAACCTGAAATTCTTTATTAAAAAAAATACCGGCTAATGGTTTTTTATTTGGTCAGAGTGATGAGAAACATCCATTGGGAAATCTTTTAAGTATGCTGATTGTTGAGTCTGCTGTGATGTTCAAATCTGACTTTTTTTTTTTTTTCCTGACTATAACAGGAACATTTTGGTTTTTTTGATGAACGATCTAATGAAAAGGCCTGAGTTGTTTTTTTAATCTGTTTTGCTAGTAATGTGCAAACTTTGTTATTTTATTATCACTTTTTTAAAGTTCTGCAATGTTCACTAAGGCAGGGAGAGCAGGGAGAAACACAACTAGGTTTACAGGAATCCATTACATTGATGACTTTATGCTTGGCAAATCAAAGTAACATTGATCTGTATTGTTCACATGGTGATATCATTTAGTCAATAACAAATTTAGTTTTAAATTATAAACAAAAAAGATAGCTGGGGCAGGTATCTTTTAGTGAGACCCTGAAGCAACACAGCACAAACTAAAAAGTGTTGTGATGCTGAAGATTTAGGTTTTTTCAAATGTCAAAGGCAGTATTGAAAAAAAAAAAAAGATGGTTTTTTTTCCCTTAAATTTCCTGTACATTTTCTTAAAACGTCCCTTGTTGATAACAAAGGCAGAAAGTCAGCAGATTGGCGTCAGATACTTGTTTTGTTTGGGCCTCAGCAGGTATGTTTTTTCACAGCGCAGAAGCACAGTAAACATCTGCAGCCACACAAAGGTTGAAGGCACCTATTAGAGCCTCTGCTAGAGCTGGGATTGCATCAGAGCTGTGGATGAGTGAGGATAATGCAGGGCCGTGCTGGTGTTGCTGAAAACACAACAGAAAAAGAATTTCTTAGAGCCTGGTCCTGTTTTTCCAAAGTGCTTGTATCTAGGGAAACTGGTCCTCTCTGATAAAGATAAAATAAACTGTTGCTATTCCCTGTTACCGTATTTATTCCTATCACTCCTGACAAGCTGCAACACTATTCTAGTCAGAAATTCAAAATCACTCTTTGAAATGATGCAGTGACGGTCTTCATTTACACAATTAGCTTCTTGAATTATTTTAGCAATTGAAAAAAAGGAAAAAAAAAAAAGCTGAATTTCTCATTTATTTTTTACTAAATGTTTAGAGCACTATTTGTTATGCAAGGTCTTTTCATTTTGTCGTGAATCATTTGCTGCACTTTCGCTAAACATATTGCTCTGAGTGTGGTACTGTTGTGACTTGCGAAAATTAATGACTAAGGAGCACATTATGATTTTTTGAAGCTGTTCAGTGCACGCTGTTTAAAGTGTTTTGGGGGAACTGAAGTTGATGGTTATACAAGCAGACATGCCTTACCATTTTTTAAAAGACTAAAATGGATTGCTTATTTGGCTTTTGTTACACATTCTTGTATACAGAAAATATTACAATGGTAATAATAAACATTTTATTAAAAAACACATTTCCCTGCCTTTTTACTGTGTTATGCATCAGAATTGAAAACTTCTTGTAGAAATCTTGTATTTTAATTGTTCAAGTTCTTAGCTTAACATACATTTATGCATTTGGTCTTTAAATGTACAAAATGCTTTCCAAGATCAAATGTTATTATTAAAGACATTACCTGATTTGTCAGTAAAGTGAAAAAAGTAAATTGTTTCCAAAAAATATTCCACGCTTCTAGGAATCTAGGAATCTTCTCTAAATGCTTTTCTCCATGTCCTCCTGGAACCGTAGTTTTAAACAAAACTCTTCTTCAAAAGTTGAGAAGCAAACAACCTTGGTGAGTTGTGATGGTCAAGTTATTTAGATGACAGATTGTATCTGTAAAAGTTCCCCAAAAGTTGGCCTTAATAAGAATTTTGTTAAAATTGTTGACTTTACTTTGTGTTAATAAGAAAATTGGAAAGCTTGGAAAAAAATTAATAATTAGCCGCAATTTTAAATACAAATTAAGTGTCAACCTATTTTTTCTTTGGTGTAGTTATATTAGTTTCTTGCTTGAAAGGTGATTGTTTAAAAAGTCTAAGATAGGTGTTGTGGCCAACATAATATCTTATGTTGACCACAACACAAGATATTATCATTTTTTAATTGGGGAAGTGATGTCTAAAGAAGTTGTCTTGGGAAACAAATATATTTGGCTAAGATGTCACAGTTTCCACATAAGCCAAAATCTACTTCTGAGCAGTTGATCAGTGCCAAATGATGACTCCTGGAAGAGCATACTGTCAAGGAGCTGAGCTGAGCTGGGAGACACAAACTAAACTGTAAAATCCATTAAGAATGATATTCAGTTATTTCAGACAGGACTGATCAACCTTAAGATCTGTTCAGATTAGATAAATTTTATTATGGACAAGTTCAAGATTCTAGTTTTTCTTGTGCTTACGCTTGGAGGGGTGCTTGAAAGCTCTTCACTTTGGATCACTTATGCAAACATACAGACGGTTTTGCTTTAAGCAACCTGTACACCTTACCAATTTAAGATTAACCTTTAGTAGACACAACTGCTGATTGTGCAGAACCCAGCTATCTCTAAATTTGAGACAGACATAGGGGGAGACCTGAAATGAGCTATTTTTGTGATTTAGTTTGGGTTCTAAAAGTTGACAGACCAAACCTGGTTTGCAGCCTTCCTTTCATCTCTCCTTTTACTTACTTTTTAAAGTAGGTATTAGAACTCAGAATTAGGCTGCAAATCCCCTGTATGTATTATCTTGTCACTCTGCATACTGCTAAAAAAAAAAAAACATGCATGCATTTAGGACTCAGAAGCAGGATTTCCTCCTGTCACTCTAGACTATCTTGAATGACAATAAAATGCCAAGAAAAGGATTTGGCTTTCTGACTTTCCCTGTCATAACTACACTTGTTTCAAGATAGCAGGCAGCAAAACGTCAGCCTTCCACAATGGCAGGGAGTGACACTTGAAAAATGCACAATGTGCTGCTATGACAAGTGATATGAGTTGGCATGCTCTTCATATGTGCTTTATGAGAGCAAGCTGACCTGCCCGACATGGTTCCTGGCACTGACAAATCTATTTGAGACTGATTTATTATACACTCACCTGCACAGATGGATGGGGATCTTCACTTGTTTAGCCAAGCTTAAACATGATTATTTATTTATTTATTTATTTATTTATTATCAGAAAATGAAATAAAAACTACACATTAGGAAATTATTCTAATTTAATGCTTACACAAAATGTGTACTTCTGCATTACATCAATAACTTTCTATAAGCAGTAAACAGAGGACATTCTATATCATTTCTCCAGCTACCAATATTCCCTATAAAGACGCCCCAGCAAGGTCACTTAGAAGTCAAAGTCAAAAATGCTCAGTATTTTCAGATACTAAATCTACGACCAGTTGATCACAATTTTCTTTTTGTTTGTTTTTTAAACAAATAAAAATGTATTCTGTTAATACCAAAAACAGTAGAGTATTTATCTTCTAACTTAACCATCATGCCATAAATGAGGTGTTTTAAAACATTGTTTTTCCCATTCAAAAGTCAAGAGGGTTTTCATTCCACCAGTGGTATCCTTGAGTTGAATAGGGTCCTTTGTTCTTCAGATGTTTGTTTGCTTTTTTTCCCCACAAGTGTTTCAGATTTACCAAGCAGCTCACGTCTTCCTTTTCTCCTTTAGTAAAGCAACAATGATGTAGTGTCTCTTGTAGAAAGAGAAAGAAGGCCTTCTCTTGCAGCTCTGATTTCATCTGAAACTCTGGAGATCAGTTCTTGACACAACGTTCAACAAGCTAGTTCTTTGAATTGCTCACAATTCAGTTCTGAACTCCAATTCCTAGTAAGTCAATATGACGTACAAGAAGTGCTAATTATTGACTATGTTACTCTTCCGATTGACATTAAATTATTGTATTATGTTGTGATTAGAAGTGAGTCAGATCCTATATAACTGGATCTAAATTTAACTACATATTAAGAATGATCTAGAACAATCAAATTGATATGAACGGGCTTTAGATCTAATTAGTGTTTGCATAGTTGTAAATTAAATTTTTATGTTTTGCAAACAGGTTTAATTTAATTTCAATTAGTGCTTTATAAATTAACTTAACTGAAAGGTACTATAAACAGAAATGACAATGTCTTCTAATTGTCCTTCGTAACTTGCAAAACTCACTGATGCCACAGAAAGTAGGGTGGGTCTTGTAAATATTGAGGTCTGAGGACATTGTTAATGGGTTCTCTGATGACACATTTCATCTTGGCAAGGATTGTAATTGCTTTTTACATGACAAGTAATAGTGCAAGGGCTTTAGAGACGGTGAAACAAAATCCCTTGAAAATAGAAACCTATGAAATTAAACCTTGGATTTCAATTTTCTCTCCCACAAGGCTTGAGCAATTAAATGGGTTTAACCCAGTGCTGTATAATAAGACATAAATAAAGTGTGTCTGTTTCTGTGTGTGTGTGTGTCTATAACTTTAATTCATTGCAGATCTAATGAAGATATACTAATGTAGAGTGACATGAATAACTGGGGAGTCTGAACTTCATCTTCAGTAAGATATAAAAATAATATGTAGGATAATTATCTCTGAAATATTTTTCTGTCAGTCTGCATGCATTCACCTTAAAAACATTCTAGTTTATGTCAAAAGCCTTGCTATTTCCCAACCATGTATAAACAGACTTCTGTTTCTTTTTTCCACCTTCACACATTAGAGATCGTTTTCTGTTTCTCTTGCTCTCTTTGGATTTAGGATAAAGAGTGAATTTACACAGCAGAACAGTCCTGGATAGCAGAGACAGAGATTACCCTCCCTGATCTTTTCACAGACAAGAAATAGTTCAGTGCAAACCCTCCCTTAGGGCTTTGCCACCTCTGTACTGACAGTCTGTGAATTAGCATCCATCAGAGAAGAGGAAGGAAACGGTTTTATCCTCTTCGACCTATTGCTTATTCAAAAAAGAGAGGAATGGAGAAAGCCAAAGTACTGGATGATATGCTTGTCACTATGGTGGATAATCTGTAAACACACTGCCAGGTCAGAGCCACACTGATGCAAAGCCAAAAGCTTTGTCTCTTTCTTCAAATGACAATAGAAACCGCAGCTTAACTCTGAAACCACTGACGATTTGTCATCCTTAAAATATATTTAAGGGGCCAGTGTATCTGCTTCTGTTAGGTATTTATACACAAAAACACAGTAGAACCAATGGGCTAACATGATAACTTACAGCGAATAAGTGTTTACAAAATGTACATTCTGCTTCGTAGCTATATCTTACCATCTGCAATTTTTCTGAAGCTTAAAAGTTCTAGAAGAAATATTTCATTCAAGGCCTCAGGCACCCTCAAAATATCACGCATTGCATGAAATTCTGCCTCAGGGCCCAGTGGGGCAACTGATCAGCAACTAGTATTTAATATGTATCAGCATTCAAGTCATCCATTAAACACTAAACAACATCCTGGTCACTGAAAAATATATTATTACCTGAAATCACTATGTGGTCACAAATTAAACTAATAATTTCAAAGTAATCTCCCTTTGATAAGTATTAAAATGCTATGATCCCTTTAAAGGCTTAAGAACACCAGAACCTGTTGAAATCCATTTTAGATGTATTCCTATGATGGATCCAACATATTGCAGGACCGGTCCAAGCATATTGGTTAAGTTCTAAATTCTTATTGCAAATGTCACTAAGCCATTATTTAGAAGCAGATTCATCAGCACCTAAATCAATGGGACAGCATCAAAGGTTGTTTTATTGATTCCCATAATTTGCACACATCTGTATGTTTTGTTTCTTTTGTAGTACATAGTCATGATTCTCAGTTTAAGTTCACGATTCTCAAGTTTATTCTAAAACTTCTCTCAAAACAGTTTCTCAGACAACAGATTATCATTTGTCGTTGTTCCTGTCTTAGCTCTGAATAGGGTTTATGTAGAGTGTGCTGTTCTATTGCCATTGTATAGTGTCTATATAATGTTTTATAGACAGTATAAACAGTTAGAAATACATATATCAGATATGACCTCGCTTCATGACCTCACAGATGTGTGTGAGGTCATCATCCCATTTTTGTCACATCTGGTGACAAAAATGGGATGATCTGAAGCGAGAAAGTCAAATGGCATTTATACTGGGCAGCTTGATTATTGGAAAACCAGACAGGAGAGTTAGCGAGGAAAGGGGAGACAACTTGAGTGTGTAGGCAACCGAGACACTGAGGGAAGCTAGTGGGTAAATCTGGGAACAAACACATTCACAGAAGAAAACAATTTCAGAGTTACAAACCTACGCTGAAACAGAAATACAACAGATTGTGAACCAGGAAACAATCAAGGAGTAAGAAACTAATGGCTATTAAATGTAACTATTGATTACTAGTTGTAGCATATTAAAAACATATAAAAATACTAGAGTACAGAACTAAACTACAATAAAATTTAAAACTAAAAAATTCAGTGTGTAGCTGCTAAGTTGAGATAAAAGTTCAAGCCGAAACCTTGATGTGCAAGAGGTCTTCTTATTTGGGTCAAATGCTCTTTTGCTGTCTAATTAAGGGGCATAAATTAAAGATTGACTTGTGTCAGAAATTGAGCTGGCAGTACAGCTTCCCCGGGTACAAACAGATGATGTGTCAGGCTGACTTTGAGCAGGACTCCAACCAGGCATAGGGGAACTATGATGAAAAAAAAAAGAAGCTAGGATCAGAAAGACAGAACCATCGGTGGTGGAATATGGGTGAGTAGATATAAGCATGACTTATGTGATCTGAAAATGTGAAATTTTGAAGGTTGACTTCCTTAGCAAATGGGTCACTGCACAAGTGGAGAGCTGGGGAGGTTCTTTGTAGTCGAAGTCATGTTTTTAAGAAGCAGTTTTAAACAGGTCAAAATATAAAATGGAAATCTTCTCCTGAAAAATAATAGCAAACTATTGAATCAAATTCATGCCAAATTATCAGTCTGTTGTGTGCTTCACCCGGAGCAATGCCTTACTGTTTAGTAATGAACCCTTCCAGACATCACACAAGGTAACACCTGTTATCCCAACTGAGCCACCCAGCAACACAAAATCATTAATTTTCTAAACTCACCTCTAACCTACTATGTGCAGCTACTCTGAAAATTTTCAATCTGGTCACTATTAAAAATCTGTTGCTAAGCAAGCCTTTAACTTCTCTGACTCTTTTTTTCTCATCAAACAGCAGGATCACTTGACACCTCAGCAGTACATCAAATATCATCTGCAAAACTGTCTGGAAAGCACATGCATATTTCAGTCCTATTTGTTGTCACTTTTTCTCACACCTGAAACTAGATCTTTAGCTTTTGGAGAGTAAATCCACCATGCAGCTGAAAAATTAATTATGGTTTCAGGTCAATGTGATAGACACAAACAGTATGGCTGGTAACGTGACAGGTGAGGTAGATTTCACTGCTACATAATTTAGATGATGACTTTTTATCTGGTTATTTGCATATTAAAGCATCTATATTTTCAGCATTCCCCCAAATGATTAAAATTGCAAAATACAGAGGAACTAATTTTAACATCCTTTGCTAGGAGAATAGGATTTTAAACAGTAAATCTAAGAACATAGGAACAATGAAGAGTAAAGGAGGGATGCAGGGGATGAGGTGATTTATTGTAAAACCTGTGCTCTAGTTCTGTCTGATAATCTGGAAGCAGTAGGTGGCAAGACAGCAGAAAACACTATATTGATGAGACTGTTTACTCCCTGGCCAGAGAGAAAAATAACATGATTCCAGCAAAATAGAGCTTGGCTAAGACTGGGATTCTTTCTCCATGAGGGGAGGATTGTGGGTAATGAGTTGCGTTAAGTTCTTATTTACTGTTATTATCTGTAAAAAATATGAAGATGCACAGAAACAGAGCAACAAGGTGGATCAGTTTCATGCTGAACGATGTCGTCTACCCTCTTTATGTCTGTGAACTAAAATCAATTATGAATAAAATGAAGCACATACATACATAAATAAATGCAAGACTTTAACCTTGGCATTGGATTTGAGCTGCAGTGATCAGTAAAACGAACCTCTGGTCAGAAAAAAATGTGTTTGAATTTTTCTAACCTTGGCAGGTCGACAGCAGCACTTGACATGAACTCCACTTGTTTGTACTGCATCTACAGGAACATGCTTTGCTTTGTAACAGTAATAATTTTTATGTTCTCATTTGCCGTTGGTAGGTGGATGAGTGTGGGTGGGATTTACGTTAGAGTTCACAGAGCACTGCAAACCGCACATCGACAAACACTGAAAGTGATGAAGCAGATCAAAGCTTCAAACTAAAGCCTGTAATTTTATGAGCAGTATCTTCATCACGCAAGCATAAAAACACAACATCTAGAACTGGTATCAGTATTTATCCACACTAAAACGACTGGGATGTGGAAATAAAGCAAATTGTCATTACAGCTCAAATAAGTGCAGTGAGGATTTAGTCTGATTTCAATTTCACCTGATAGCAGCTTTACATGATGATAAGTTCCCACAAATTAGCATAATTCATTAATTAATGCAGACAAGTTGCTTAGCACCAGCAGAGTAGTGTGAAAAAGTGAGAACGGTTCCCTTAGAAAAGCCTAACACCTAACCTGAAAGCCTTTGTTCTAAATAAATATCTGATGAATGTAGTTGTATTTTTACATACATATTATGTCTCTCTTTTCTTTGTGTTTTCACAGTCTGATTTCATACAGATAACTTAAATAGCTATTATGGTGTAATGTTAGAGCAACATTTTTAATATTTTCATTTTAACGTTGCTTTGCCCTTTTGAATACTGTCGTACCCCAGTCTCAGTGTTTTGTTGTTGTTGTTGTTTTTTGTCCCATACATCTTCTCATCAACTCTGACCATCTTTCCTACTTCTGCAAGAGACAGGCAGTGCTGTGATGCTGCCACCGCCATAAGTATCTGTGGTGATGCTTTTCTCAGTAATGTGTTTTAATCATCTCCCACACAAAGCGTTTTGCAAGTTTAATTGTGGTCTCGTCTGACCAGAGAAACCTTTTATTATGTTTTTCTTCATGGCTTGTGGCAGCCTGCAAATGGTACTTCCTGTATTTTTCAAACTTCCGTCAAACCAAAGTGTGCAGATTACTCAACCAACAGCTGCCATGTCAATACATTTTCCCACCTCAGCTGTGCATCTTTACAGCTCTTCTAGAGTTACGTAGGATCTTTTGGCTTATTGACAGTTTGACAGCTTAGAGATGAACAGTCATTTGTTGGTAGGTAGTATACTCTTCCCACCCAGGCGATGGACTGAACAATGTGCTGTGAAATGCTTAAAGCATGGGATTTTGTTTTGTAACCAGCCCTGTCTATCTGGTGGGTTCTTTAGTCTCCATGATGCTGTTTAATCACATTTCTACCAGTCCTCCAATGCTCACAGATGAATTTTGAAGTCCCATGACTGCACTGGATTGTATTTATATTTGAAATAATTATTTTAAGAAATATGTTTCTTCTTTCAGATTGGCATGTATGTGCTGCTTTATGGTGATCTATGACATAAAATTCATAAGATTACTGAGACATTTATGGTTGGAACATGACAAAGTGTGAAAATCTTCAGTGGGTTTAAAGTGGTATTGAGGTGTAAAGTACCTCAAGAAGATGCTGTCCATATTCTGCCACAAGTTTGTGAATCATTTTAATATAGCATAAAATATCTGGGGAATGATTCCTGATCCCTTCTAAAAATGTGCTATAATTCAGCATTTGAGGTCAGAAAATGGACTCGACCTACAGGGTGTAATGTTTAAGTACTAAATGGATCACATGGTGAAAATGTGAACCTCCTGTTGGCTTCAAATTAAAAATCCATGTGGATACCGTCCTATTGGTTTATATTACAAAGACCCAGAGTTAACAACTTGAACAAAAGTGGACAAATAAATGATTATTGATGTTTTATTTTAAACTTAGCATTTGAATAATTCAAAAAGGCATTCAGGAAGGCTTATTTAAAATGTATTGTGCAACATTGATTTCTCTGATGCAAGTGGGATTTTGGGGGTTTTGTTTTGTGCAACGAATTTCTTTGACACACTCTATGTTCAGAATTTTTTTTAATTTAAATACGGTCTTTGCCAGAAACAGAATTAAAAATAAAACTGCGTGTTGTCTGTGCCTGCACTGGGATGATTAAAGGTCCTATTTGAATTGAGGCTAAATGTTAGCTATTGTCAAGGTCACATTAATCATCTTTAGTGAAACAGAAACCTTAATGGGAAAATGAAATGAATCTTTGTATACATTTAAGCATAGCTCAGCGCAATTCTTCTTTGAAGGTCTCAAGAGTCTTTCCTCAGCATGCAGAGATAAAATACTAAAAGCTCGTAGCTATCTGAGGACAAAAATTATAACATTTACTGTAATAAGAGTCAAAGTTGTTAAAAAAAAAGACTCCCTAAACAGCTGAAATATTGTCACTGCTTAACTGCTTTTCACATTCTTGACTACGTTACCCCAAAAACAGATATTTTCCAAAGAAAACTGAGATAAGATTTAGGTCTATAGACTTCTTGGTTGGTAATCCATCGGTGAAAATATTCCTACCCTGACTACCTGAACAACTCAAGAAAAATGCTGGCAATGCCTCCTATTGTGAGATGGGTCCCATGTTAAATGATGTAGAATGTAAAAGCACACACCTCATCAATCATGTTAAATAACCCGAAACATGATTTTACTTCTTTGCTTTTTACCAAGTGGATTTTATGAAATGTTTTATTTGTAAGTCTGCAGAAAAGATGGTCAAATTCAAGATGTAGACATTGACTATGAGTGGACTGCGCAGTCAGCTGAGCTGTTTAATCACAGATCTCTTTTTTTTTACCCTGTCTTTCATTCAGCTCTTCCCTCTGGTCATGACTGCTCACTAAAGCGTGTGATCACAGATTTAAGTGTCGGCATGAGGGCACAGTATGGTTCAAATCACTCAAACAATAGACAGCTATCTTTACAAAGAGAATAAAAATGGATTTTTTTTTTTACATCACCATCGCTACTCTTGAGTAGAACTTGCTCAGAAATCTTTGCTTTTGGAGTCATATCTAGATAAGTAATAAAATGTGTTATTAAATCTATTGAACCTGTCTATGATGAAAAAAAAACATTCATTAATAAAAACAATCTCAGTCACATTTGTTTATTGTAGTAGATTTGAACAAAGGATACCTCACGTTACCTTGCACATTATTCTAAGTATATGAAATTATTATTTTTTGTTCCAAACATAACGTTAAATCCTATAGGAACTAGCAGGATTTTGAGAAATATTTAGAGATATTTGCTAAAGCTAGTAAATAGTCTGCAATTTTGCTGGACTACATCATATTTGACTTATAGGTCAAGTGACAAATTTCAGAGTTTACTACTTTCTGGCTAAATAACGAAAATTAGAAGTCAATGCTTATCTAACTCAAAACAGAGCAAGTATTGTTCCTTTAAAGTTTGTAACAATCAGACCAAGATTTTATCCGCCTGCATTTTTTTGCAACATTAATAGCACTCAATGGTTCTAATTAATGCAGCTGGAGAAAATTCTTGATTTAGTAGAAGCCAGATTGAGTTCTAAAAGTGCAGCTTAAGTTGTGACAAAAGCCATTTTATACAGAATATCTCTGTAAAAAAAATAAAAATAAAAAAAGTATGCAAACAGAAGGGAATGTAGCACTACTTCTTTATAGTATGTTTTTGACAAAGTAAATATCTGCTCATAGATAATTTGACATGTTTGGGTGGAGGGTAACACCTTCTGGGTGTAGTATAATTAATGTGACAAAAATCTCCAGGATCTTCCCTCTTTCTTTGTTCCTCTACAATTCAGTGATAAAAATCAAAAAATATATCAAATTGTAATAATCTTTTTTACTTTAGGCACAAAAGAAACACTATAGGCTCAGATCTATATCTATATTTAGCCTCTGAAAACATTTGTCTCTGAGAATACTGGGTGTCAGCAGAGACTTGACACTGTTCTTTAGAGGTGTCATTACCATGGCTGTTCAAAGTATAATGCTGCTGACTGCGAGGGTGGCAACTTGTGATATAATTGGTTTTGGGGAGAAGCTGTGACTTTTCCAGAAGTAACACTCTTTATTTAAGATTCTTAACAAGTGAATATCACCATTTGGGAATTTCATTTGATGAGAAAAGAAGCAGATAAAAAGAGAAAAAGCAAAGCAAGTCATATGAATGAGCACTGAGATGGTAATTGGCACAACAGGTAGCACAAAAAGCTTTGACTGCTTTCCTTCTCCCTGAACTCCTCGATCGGTAAAAAACAGTTGATAATAATTATTTTACGTACAGATGTGCAGAAGAAGTTTTTGCTTTAAAATGCTGCAGTTTTTTTCAACTGCAGCTAAAACATGCAGTTGAAAAAAAGACTAATGTTAAAGTGACAATCATTCATAAATCAGTGGATCAGCTGCAGAATATAACTTCTATAAAAAAAGCTTTTTATTTATTTATTTTTTAAACAGTCATGACACTACTGTATATTATGAAATTGACAATCTGTGAAAAAAAATGAGCTCCTTTGCCTTCTCCCAGTGCTAAACACAGAAATACACCACTCATCAGAACAACCAATCAGAGCCAGGAGGACGGTTTTAGCGCTGTCAGTCATGCTTGTGTTTATGCTGCTCATACTCTCCCCCTTGCTCTATGATACAGCTTCTTCCCAATAGCACAGCCTGCTTTGAATTCTTAGGCTAGTTAGCATGGCCACTGATGGCAGCGGATAAACAGTTTTTAAGTTGTTTCTCTGCTATCAGCTCATTGAGCAGCATGTACATGAAGTTGATTGACAGCACTAGTACTGTCCTCCAGACTGATTGGTTGTTTCTGATGACAAGCATTGTGGGAAATTGATCTCTTCACAGATTATCTATCACATTCTGTACTTTTACCGTATACAGTAGTGACAGTTTAAACAAATATGTAAAAACATTTTGTATCATGGTAACATACTGCAGCTTCACTTTATCCTTCAGATTTGTTTTTTTGCTGTTATTTATCTACAATTGACTTGTTTTAGTACATGGCTGTCAGAAAATAATTTTGCATCAAAAGCAGTTTTATTGGTTCTTAGCACTTCTATGACTCATAATTAAAAATACTTTCTCAATTATTTTCTTAATTTCAGATACAGTTGTAGCAGGAGAAAAGCACATCATCAGTTTTCGTGTATAAATTATGTTTAGATTGTTTTAAAATATTTAAATCCTATGTGACGTTTAATAAAAACAATATGACAGATGTTTTCTTGTCAACATTTACTGAAGAAAGATGAAGTCAAAATTGAAACTTTTTCTAACTCATTAAGTGGCTCCCAAAAACCCAAGTCCTACGTGAAGTTTAATAAAAGGTAAGTTAGCGGTTTAATGTTACACTCTAAATTGACATAAGGATGAATCACCTCTTCAGCTTGTCAATTTATGTCAATTTCTGCAGAGGTCTGGTATCAAGCTTTTGATCTGATTCAGGTGGAAGAAGGTTGCGTCCTGCAACACGACTTCAGGCCCAGAACCCTTAGATATGTACAAAAGCACTAGATTTTTAAGGTTTTTCTTTTTCTGTACCATTACTGTATTGCTGAAGTTTATAAGAATACCTTAACAAATGCAATTGAAAGATGAAAACAGTAATGTTAAAATTGGTCTCCAAGGGCTGAAACAAAATTTTTTAATTGAAATTTTATGGGCAAAACTAGGCTTAGGAGAATGGGCATGTATTAATACAAGTGTGAGAAAACTTGAAGGTTTCAGAGAGAAATGTGATGGAAATCTTCAGAGATCAACTTGAATTGTGTGTTTGCAGCCATTTGTTTGTCACTACTGATGCAGCTTTGACTTGAGTGCAGTTACCATGTAAAAAGAAATTGTTCTTCTTAAATCCATTTGTTGTTATCCTGAAGGCCAAAAAGAAAGATGCTCGAGACTGAAGTGCAATCCTTAACTCATGTCCTGTTGAGACAAACATCATTTCACTAAGACTTGTTGCTCTTTGGTTCTGTTCTACATGGCAGACGTCTCATCTTTAACTCATCTGGAATATTCGTCTTCTTTGGGTTTTTAAAATTTCCATCATGTGTTCCTGTCCCGTTGGAATGATGAGACTCGGAGTATAGCTGAAATATCTTTAACAGTTCAACAGCAAAGCAAATTCTGACAACAGACTCAGACAGTGTTCAATGGAAAATACACAGAAAAAAAACAAAAAAAAACATTTGACTGAAGCCACATCTGAATCCAACCAAAAGAGAATCATTGGAGAGAAGAAAATTAACATATCATCTGTATTTTGTACAGGACATACATCATCTTAAAATATCATTTAAAAAAAACAATAGATATATAAACAAACTT
The DNA here is from genome assembly GCA_903066825.1 of Alfaro cultratus. NCBI lineage: Eukaryota > Metazoa > Chordata > Actinopteri > Cyprinodontiformes > Poeciliidae > Alfaro > Alfaro cultratus. The sequence continues at coordinate 110,076 of CAEFZX010020308.1, forward strand.
TCAAGAACAAAAGGGCCTTAAATCTGTGATATACTTCTTCAAATCTATTTTTGTATATAGTAAAAATAAAATATCTAATTTTGTTTGGAAAGTGCTCACTTCTGAACCAATAAAAATACACTCTTTTACAACCATCAAGTGCTTTTCTCTCCCAGCCATTGACCAGACGTGCATGAAAAACATGAAACAAGTCTTCTTTTACATTTATCGGCACAGAAATCTGTTAGCAACACACCAGTATTATGCAGTCAGGAAGCAAGTTGAAGCAATCAAATTTTTCCTCACTCCTGGCTCCTGGAGCTATCAGCCCCCATCCAGGCCCATGAAGACACCGTTGGATTGAGTTTGAAAGATGATAATAGACTCCTGAGGAAACTAATCTATTTCTAAAGAAAAAGGGGTATGAATTCTCTCACATGCACCCCATCTCCACCTGTCCACTCTTCAGCAGTTTTCACCCTTGCAGTTGTATTACTGCGCAGTTGCTTGATTAAGCCATAAAGCATAATTTTGATTTTCAACAGTATAAAAGGGAAAAAAAGGGAATTTCATACATACCTCATAGTTTAGTGTGTTTTCATGCACTTGCATAAAAAAGTAAGTGTCAGTTTTAATACAGAGTAATTGTTATAACAGCCTTTTATAAAAACTCAATTTCACCATATACAAATATTGCAACTGCAGGAGAAACAGATAAAAAAAAAACAATCTGTACTGTACTGAGAAATACTGCACTTTGCAGAAGTACAATGATGCATAAATATTTACAGAGTATTTACTAAATGTACAGTAATACAGTTCATTTCAGATCAAACATTTACAGCATTGTTATTGTCTTATCTTTCTTATTATAAATAAGTCATTATTTGCCTATTACCTTATCAAAAATAACTGGTATTTTCAAGCCGCAATATGCAGTTTCACACTTAGCCCAGGAGAAGTTCTGTCCAAGTCATTATTATATTGTAATAATAACGTCCACTGGCTTCCTCACCTTGGGGCAAATAAGCGTAACATCTAAATTTAATGTTTAATGGAGCAAAAATGCAGCTGTTACAAGTCCTAGATCATATGTAAGCAAGGCAATACTAGGACCCAGATGGCTCCAGTCAGTCTGAGGCTGTGAGATTTGCCATCTATTTCTGAGTCCTTGGCAGGTGGATGATGATAATGATGATGTTTGTAATCACTGGTCACATCTGGACTCACTGCAGAGAGAGAAGAGATGAAAATTAGAGTCTGAAGGATGCACAGTAACAGCATGACATTAGGATGCATTGCAATTTTACATGTTAGAAGGACACGGACGGTTTATTTTAGATTTTTTACATGCCAATAAACATAATAAAGAATCAGTCTATCTTTGAGTCCATCTTTGAAAGTCTTTCTTTTCTGTGAGATTTTGTTCAGATATATGAAAATTGGGTTTCCTCCTAAAACATGAAAATACAAAAAAATCAAGAAAAAAATAACATAAGAACTTTGTATGGTTATCACTCTACACCAGATGGATTATTTGATCTTATTTTCCAAGGTACTTTATATCGCAGCTGGAGAAGTAGCTCCTTTTTTAAACTATTGCTAACTACTACTATTTCCATGCCCTAGAAGCATATTTTAATGAAGCCATATAAATTACGGTTTGTTTTAACCTTAACCTTTATGTAAGAAGGAAAAAAGTGCATTGAACGAAAATGAAAAGTTATTTAAAAACATAGGTGCATGTTATTAAATCAGGCTGGAAAGCCTTTAGTTTGGAGGTAAGAAGAAGTCAGTGAGATTTATTCAGTTAATTTCAAAATTTTCTGTAGCAAGTTCCAGGTTAAGGAAGCAAAGTGAACAAAAGCCTTGTTACGCAATTCAGAGCAAATGGGACAGAAAGCAGCAGCAAGTTTTGTGAGCAAAAATATAGGAGTCAGTATTTCTCAGTGCAATTCCAGTACAGACAAAGGCCAGCAGAAGTCTGAGTAATGCTTTGTAAATAAAAGTTAACCAATGGGAATTCTGCCGGGCAGCCAGACCACACCGCTCCACCCATGAACATAATAACAACGGTTTGTTGACATTGTGCAGTTTGTAATGAACCTCAGAGAAGAGGAGTAGACATAGTCAGGCATCCTAAAATGATTGACTAGGTAAAAAATGATTTTGCTACTTAACTACATCCATTTGTTTCCGTTTAGGCTGGATAGTGGCAGAGTTGTTGGCATCCTAGAAACTCCTCAGTTTGACCTAAGTTTTTCTTTATATGTTCTCCCCAAGCATACGTGGCTTTCTGGAACTGTCCACAAATGAGAATGTTAGGTTAATAGGCTACTCTACATTTCCCTCAGGAGTGTGAGCGTGTGCATTGTTGTTTGTCCTGTGTGTCTCTGTGTTTCCTTGTGATGTACTGTCACTCTATTTTCTTTTTCCTTCTTTTGATTTTCTATCTCCAGTCCAATTTCGTAAAAATAAGTGATCTAAAAAAACAAAAATTTACCTAACCATCTTGCAATGTACTGTACTGCAGACCAAGACCATCTCCTTTTTAAAACAAAATTTAATTAATTTCCTGGCAAAATGGATGTTTCACCCTAGCAACTTTACTTCAGACCAAACAAAATAGTTGGAAAATTGAGACAACCCTAAGTCACTTGTAAAAGTATTCAAGGTCAAGGTTAAAATTTGAGTGAAGACAAGATTATATATTCTATCAAATCCCACAGAAGGAATTTATGTGGCATTTGATGGAGCAACTTATGCTGGATATGTTATGTTTTTCATTTCCCTCTTAATTACAACTGCAGCAATAATGCCTCATACTTCTTTTGCAGCTGCAATACATTAGCGCCCCTGTTAAATCATTAGGGGAGTGTGTTAATTTTCCACTACCCTATAAATAGCGAGCTGATGCAACCACAGGGCACCGTCATCCTCCATCTCATCCTCTGGAGATGCAGCAGAGAGCATCCTGGGTGCATCTTTGTGTCAACAGACAGAGTGTTTATGGCAAGGTGTTAAAAGTGTTAAAGCCCATTCAATAGCCTCACAAACTAGAGTTGTGAAAGTAGTTCATGAGATGGAGGACTTGTTGTCTTTTTTTCTGCGTAGAATCCACCTGTTTGTTCTTTTCTTGAACTAACGGAGTAAAAGTCAGTGTCAAGCCGTCATGACTGGTTTCCATATAAACATTTAGCAACAATGAATCAATATTGCCTCCAGTTCTAACATTAGAGAACTACAATCAATAAAACAATTTAATGCACAGGTTTAGTGTGACATAGAAAAATGGCTCAGGAAGCCTTAAACATAAACAGTAACCAATTTACTCATCTTTTTTATTTTTTTTTTTACTTTTCAAATTTATTCCCCGGATTGCTTGGCCATGAACTCAAACACCTCCACGTCTTCATGTCTTTACAATTAAACCTAAGCAGACATCAAGTCAGACAGATGCACCACACCAGCAGTCAACATCCATCTTGTTGTTTACATGTCGTTGGAGGCCTTTAGGGCTGGATGGGAGAAATTCTGTGTACCCTGCTGTGTGAAATAGAGCATCCTCTTAAACCCTGGTGATGAAGCCTCAGTCTTCATTGTGAATTTCTTCCCCTCGGGGAAGGAGTGAGGTTGAACCCAAATAGATGACCAGCTGCTCAAGGATTCTGGAGTTTCTCGCTTAGGCCCAAGGGTCATAAGTCTGTCATGGGCTGAATTAGTCTCACCTACACCCTTCCAGCTCTCCTATCAAAGTTTATCTCAGTGGCAGAAAAATAAGACCAGCTGTAGATACCATTTGTACTCTATGGATTCAATTCCACCTTTTATGGTGTGGCACAAATGGAGTGTAAGTCTTTTTTACCCGGAGCAGGATCCAAAGAAGTTACATGATTTTGAAAAGACAAACAACAATCCTAAATATATGCTGTAATCTAATTCAATGATTATGTAATTTAGATGATGTCAAACAAATATTTATAAAGTGCCAAGTAAAGCAAACACACACACACACACACGCACACACACATTTTTCACCAGATTTAATGTAATTTCTGCATGTATTATTTATTTAGAAAGACTTGTACCTGTTGTGAAAGCAGGTGATCATGTCCAGTAAACTGCCTATTGATTGCATACCACAGAGCTCCAAGGATAGCATACAGCTCACTGACAGGTTTTACCCAAAAGCACTGAACTGTAGACTTCACTAGGCTCCTCTTACTGAAGATACAATGTTTATAATGCAGGAACAAGCTCTAGACAGAATGGCTGAGTATCTGTTATGATGAATAAACTATGCAACTCACAGAGAATACTCTTATTTTAACTGCTTGACAGTTTGTATGAACCTCAACCAAACCCATGAGCATGAGCTCTTGATTTAGAGTAGAATAGAATAGAAATGTCCTTTATTGTTTCTCAGTCAGGAAATATTAGATGTAACAGCAGGAAAGTGACAGGCAAATGGAAACATGCAAATCCACACATGGTTAATTATAACAACAAAAACAAGACTGTACAGTAAAAGTAGACTTAAAAAATAAGAAAAAATACCACACTGTTATTGCAAATTGAATACTCAGATAGCCAATAAAAAAGCAAAGAAACAACAACGCATTTAATAGTTAAATAAAAGATCAGGGAGTAAAAAAAAAACCCCAGAAACATACACTACAAATTGTCATTAACAAGAATTAAATTCTAAAATGCTTTAGATATATAACCACTCTAATTTACTTTCACTATCTGACTGAGACACATAAGAAGTCAGCTGCACAATGGAGATAATTTCTGAAGAATATTAACGTTAAGCTCCTGAAACATTTTTATCTTGTATGTTGCGAGTTTAAAAAAATATCTATAGCCTGCATATTTTACCCCCAGTTATTAGCTGGGGTCAGGTCTCTCTGCTGCTAGTCAGACCTTAATGATCTTATGTGTAGGTCATTAATTCTCAGTCAGACATTTCCACTTGAACCAGTTGCACATATGTGGCATTTCAGAGTACAAATGCTCATGCAACACATCCAAAATAATGTGTGACTGGCTGGTTCGGTGGGAGATAAAACTGTGCATGCTGCAAACATAGGAAGATGATGCCGAAGCTACCTGCATATCTTCCAACATCACTTTAACCCAAGGTAGATGCCAAATGGTATTAAAAAGAGCTGTGTTGAAAGCGAAGGCAGATACAGATCTCATAATTAATAACTGCTTACACTTATTTATCAATAGAAACTACTTAATTCAACAGTCCATTTATAGCATTTGTGGTTTCTCTTTGAATCTGTCTTATTGTGACCACATTCAAATAGTTGCAACCATGATGACACCAAAACCTTTATACTTATGTGTTTGGAAACCACTTCTGAACTGAGTGGGCTCAGAAATAGTTTTATTTCAATGTCTCTATGCATCTTCATAGAAATTACTATGACATAATACATTGTGAAACAATGCAAGCACCACAGTAGGAATTATGTAATATAGGGTAAACCAAAAGTAGGCAATTTTAAATTACATAAGATTATATATTTCTAGCAATGACAAAGGGTACAACCTACAAAGGTAAAGTTGTTAGAAGTAAAAACTGAAGATGTTCAATGCTCAAAAAAATAATAATATTTCTGCAATGTAACAGTTATGTGTGAAAAATAATCTTTAAACTCATGAAATAATTTCTCAAAATAACATGTAACAAATGCAGCCATTGTCATTTGGCAGGCACATACTTGATTACAAACAAATACATGTTACTTAATAGCTCTCTGACACACACACACACTGTATTGACTTTGCACTGCAGCTATTATTATACACAGCCATCAATGCAGACTGTTCTGGCTCTAAGTGGGTTGACTTTATAGATCATAATGAAGGTCCAGACGAAGGAATATATTACCTCTCTAAAAGAACAACTACATCCTCAATATAATAACCCAGCAGAGGTAGCACATTTCTTGCTATGACTCATTAAATGGTGAATTTGGTCTCCAATCACTAAAAGCTGAAAACAGCTAAAATGACCTTGCTTTTTTTTTAGGATCCAACAATGAAAGATTTGAGAAATTGGTCTGTAATTACATGTTTTGGTAAATTGGCTCCAGATAGCTTAGGCTGTTTGAAAAGGTCCTCAGGCTGAGGAGAGACATGTGTCAGGAAGTGAATCCCTACAACGGAAGAAAAATCGATATAAGCTGGATCCTGATGGCTTGGACAAACAATGATCAATAGCACGCTAACTGCTTCGTGAAAAATATCTAACAACTGATGTGGCAGAAAATGTTATGGCAGATTTACACTATCATATTTTTAGTGTTTCTGTATGAGTTTTAGAAATTACTTGCCAAACACACCCTCCCTTCCAATACACTGAGTTTTATTATTGAGAAGAGTTATCCAACATGGAAACAGTCAGCTCATTACCCTTCTCTTTCAAAAGCTGCAGCTTGTTGTTGATCCAGTTGAATAAATTAAATGGTAGACTAATCAAGCTGCACAATAAATGACATGATAAAGCAAGCCTCACATTTGGAGCATGAAAAGCAATAGTTTTTTGTTGTAAATTCAACATAAAATATCTTATTTAATGGCATTTAAGAGTGTAATATTGCCACAACCCGTCAGAATTCCCTGTCTGAACATAATTACAGAATTTTTGCAATGTTGATTTTACTGCAGATGCAGACGTTTTATCAGTAGTGATTTATGAGGCTGTGACAGCAGCTACAAGCAGCACACACTTTACAACGGGGATTTTTTTGGGATTCATTATTAGAGGGTTCCAATTACCACCTCCATTTAGTGAAGAAAAACCCAAAGACAAATGGAAAGCTTACTTGACCAAAACTACATAGTTCTTATTTCATAATTTTTTTTCTAGCTTACCATGGCTGTACTTGGGATATTATTATTAACATTTTCGCCTTTACTCTGTAGAAATGAAAGGCAAAAAACACAGACAAATGACTGTAAGACTGACACACTGGTAGGTCCATAAAAAGCTTTGATTTTCTGAAATACAGGTATCTAAGCACTGTGTTTCAGAAAGTAGACAGTCTACCTGTCTATTGGAAAACAACAGGTAGACTTATCCTGCGTATTATACATACATAGCTCCATACAGTTCAAATATGGATCTAAGAAAAACATTACAAACAAATAAAAATGCTGTGAATTTGAAAAGTCAGGTGTTGTAGAATGGCTGTAACAAACTATAATAAAAGCAAACCTAATAAAATATTATTTTTGATGTGAGTCCCAGTTTTAGTCTTAATAAAAAAAACTGCTGTTACTTTTGGACAATTAACATAATTGACAGGTCTTGTTGCAACTCTAACTTTTGCATGTTTTCTCCTCCTATGTTCCTGAAATCCTGAAAGCATGATGCCGCCATCAGTATGTTTTACTCCAGAGGTGGTGTGTGCTTAGGGTGAAGTAAGTTGTTAGCTTTGGAGTTGTACATGTGAAACAAAAAGTTACATTTTGTCTCATTTGACTTTTTTTTTACATGTTGCTGTGTCCACATGGTTTTTCCATATTGGCCAGAATTGTGCAGTGTAGTGCTAATGATTGTCTGGTCAGGAGATTCTCTCACCTGATGTTTGTTATTTACTGAAGGGACCTTGGTCATTTTTCTCTTTGTCCCACCTGTCAGCTTATTTGGAAGGCCTTAACTTGGTAGGTTTGCAGTAGTAATATTCTGATGATGGACTGATTAGTGATCTTTGAGTTGCTCAAAGCCTCACATGTCTGTCAGGTCCCTGGTCTTTTGGATGCTGTTGTCTAATGTTCTTCAACAAACTTCTGAGGCCTTCACAAAGCAGCTGCCTTTAAACTGGGATTAAATCACTGGGATTAAATTACACACTAATGAACCTTACTTTTAGGTCACTTCTGAAAGCAATTGGTAACACTGGGATTTATTTGGAGTTATCAGAGTAAAGGGGGGCTGCAAGCAAATGCATTTGTTTTATAATAATCTTGTAAACCACTTAAGCTTTTCCTTCTTCACAGCTATGAATAACTTTGTTTTTATTTTAAACACAAAATCCCACTAAATACTTTAAAGCTTGTGGTGGTAATGACACAAAATATAAAAAGTGTTATGAATACTTACAATATTACTCATCAGCATAAAGCTTGGCCCGATAATATTGAAAGGTGCTCTCTGATGTGTACATGTTTTCTTTGACTCTAAAAGGCCTTCCAAAAATGTTATTCATAAGAAACTACGTGCAGTTTGAGTGTGCACAATATCAATGGGGTTCCTGCTTGTTCTCAGATGAGAAAATCACCTTCATTTAAATGATTTCAATTATAACTTGGAGACAGGTTTTGGAGAAAATAAGCATTTATATATGATCTAATGTTTTCCCTAATAAATAAACCAGACAACTGAATCTTTTTAGTATGACGTGAACAAGTAAAGTTGAAAGGATTAGGCCACAGTATTACAGAAAAGCGCAATCAAAGAACAGTGATTCAATTTTCTAATCCTTTTCTTCCAAAATGTTACCATGTACTTTGATGCTAAGCGGATGAGTAAACAACGGCTCAAACCACTGGCTCAAAGGCGATTTCTGAGTAAATATTAATCCAGAAAATGAATCCAAAATAAATTCTAACAGATGACAACTTTTGTTTTGAATAGAAGTTTTGTTAGCAATATCTTGGAAGAAGATATTTCATTCTGTGACTTCAGTGTGAAAATTTGCATGTGGCAAAGTTACATTAGTGCTTGTCAAACCTAAACTTGTTTCCATAGGTACACAATACCTTCATCTAAAGACATAAAGAATAATCAACAATAGAAATCACATGTATCCATTGGCTTCAGCTTAACATTTCACCACAAAAAATAGATGTTTTTAAAGCACTGCACTGAAACTCTTGTTTAGATGAGCAGGTCTAGACAATGACAGAATGACAGAATATGCTTCTATATGGTTGGATGATTTATATATATATTCATGTCATAAATAAAATGAAAATGTCATATTTATATGCTTAGTATATAAACATGCCATTTGAGTTGTTCTGTATGCTCTGGAACAAAGTGTTTTTAACTAGAAAAAATTATAAGGCTTTCAAAACTGTCATCAAAGTACCACAACTATAAACACGGAAGATGCAAATAAAGCGCTACATCCAGATCTCTGATACAGATTGAGCTCCTGTTGGAAACACCAGTTAGGTAAGACTTTTTTTGTGTTTTTATAATGGTTTTTAATGGCAGACATGTTCAAAGGGTGATGTGCACTGGGTGCCCATTGGACATGTCTGGAGTGCAGAGTGTCGGATCAGAAGGAGCCACATTTCTCCTAGTTCAAAGTATTTTTCTCTGGCATCTGCTCACTTTAAAAACTCTCACGTTTGACATGTATCATGTGGTAGCTCTAAGTTTATGAGAAGCAGGTTTCTGTCAAATGTCCTGTTGAGATTGCCTCTTTTTTCACTTCTTTATATAAAAATGTATTGAATTATCTTCTAAAAGCACTTTTTAGTATAAAGAAACAATTCTTTTTTTTACTTAAGAACTGACTATTATCATAAGTCGTCAGAAAATGAGCAGATGCCTCTTAAAGCTCTGAAAGTGGCACAGTCATTTTAAAGTATTGTGTCTTTCTTGGTAGCAAGTTCAATTTGATTTATCCATTAAATAGTAAAATGTTTCTATTCATTATATTTTTGTACAATGCTCTTTATTTCTGTCATGTTGTTAGTCTTATATCTTAATTTATAAATTTCATTTTGCATAGTTTTTTTTTCTTATTCATTTATCACATTATCTTACTTTTTTTACCCTCTGTGATCATGTATTTCCATTAGCTTGTCAGCAAAGGCTGCTAAATAAATGCAAAAAAATGCCTCTATTCCTTGCATATCATGTATATCATATTCAACAGTCTTATATGAGTATAAGTCAACATCACATCTCTAAAAACTATATTCACATCTTGCTTCACTACTAGGTGATGTCAACCAACAATAAACAACTATGTATTGTAGGGTTGCCACAATGTCAACCAGACAGGCAGACATGTTTCTACATACATAATAAAGACCCCCAACCCCCCATCCTCCACACACACTAACACACACCCCGACAGGCTTTTAATATGTGGTGTTAAGCTACTTCAGGGATCAAGGAAAAGCTGAATCCACAGAGCCATAGAGAGCATGACAGCCATACATACAGACATGAATATTTCCCAGTTGTTTCTGCTTCAGTGGTTTTGTTTACAAAAGGAAAAAAAATGAGCAGAGGAGAAAAGCAAGGCAAAGAGAAACCACCTGAGACCTTTTGAAGAGAAAGCTCAGTGGTCCCATTCTCACACACTAATTCTGTTCAGCTCTGAGCCGGGTGCCCTCTCAATTATACTCAGACACCCACAGACAACAGAATAAATTAAATCTTTATCAGCAAAAACTGCATCATTTTGTAACTCATTGTGAATTCATTCATCTATATTGTCTGTACAATTTCAGTGTTTAATAAATTACCAGTTTCTAATGACTGATCCTAGCAGTCGTTATTTTTCTCGATTCCCTTCCTCATTCTTTTTCTGAATGATGACACAATCAGGCTGTGTCACTTTTGCATTTCTGCCACCTTAATCAGAGCCAAAGGAGTCTTTAAGCTGAATTAAACCAAAACAGATAACGCAGACACACACAGTAAGGCATTAAAATCTAAGTACTGTAAGCACACAAACACACACACTTTAGAAGGTAGCAAAATTTCTTTAAATTATTTAAAGAATATTGGGATTTATTAGACCTTTTTTGCGTTATTATGTAAATTCTCCAATGGTGAAAGGGTCAGTCTCCTACAACAACAACAAAATCCTTTTGAAGCTAGAACAAACAGCTAATACGATAACAAATAAGAGACAAATAACTTATAAAACTGTCTTTTTGGTAAATTATTCAGTTATCTATAACTTGATTGCTTATTTGGTTGTTCAGTGATTGTTAATGTACCATCTCACAAGGCTTCTTACTTGATTGGATCATTGTTTGTGTTACAAAGGTGCAATTTGTCAATAATTCTCTATACTAGGTTTAACAGTCAAAAGCTGTACTGATCATTATGTTTATGACAGCTCATAAAAGGAGAGCAAATTTTACGTTTTTTTCTCTTCGATCAACATAAATTTGTGTAATTAATTAAAACTGCCTTCACTTAATGTCCAATCTGCTTTGAGTGTTATGTTACGAACAAATTGAATAATGTGAATGCAGTTTTTAGTTTAATATTTATTTATCATCATCAGACTTTTTCTCACTACACCTGAGATATTTTTGTAGCATAATTGTTTTTACAATGAGACTGTGCACCTTGTTATTGTCACCAAGCTGAAGATTGATATATTTCTCATTGTTCAGAAATTATGCTGCAAGATTTCCCGTGAAATATTTTCATAAGTTCACTAATTCAGTCATAAAGCATCATATACTTGCTCCATTATAATTTATCACAGGATGAACCCAAACATTAAATAGGACTGAATTTAGTAATAACAGATGCCAAACACTACAACATGTTATTACTTGTCGAGAGTGAATAAAAACAATCAATGTATTAGAGAACTTAAAATATATATGCAAAAGACAGTATAGTAATACCTCTAATTAGGATAACACAATGCAAAGCAATAAAAATATATATTCTGCAGGTTGGAGACAGAGGAACTTTACCATTAAGAAATTAAAAATCAGTTTTAGATTTCAAGAATTATTAGAATTGTCAAATGTGATCATATTACATTTCTAAGAACATGACAGTGATGTGGTTTAAACGCCTCCTTATTGATGTTTTGATATCATCTTCAGTGGCTTGATTGTTGGATAAAATTGTAGAAAACATAAAAATGTTTCCGGAATCAAAATTTGTAAGAAGTCTAATGGTATACAAATACATAGAAAGCTATAAAATTGTTTAATAGATAGTTTTATTAATACAATCTGTCACAAACCTCCCTTTGAGGACATTTATGATGTTGCAGTGTCCAAAATGAACACGAGTTTGACACCCTCTCTGTTTTCAAGACATTCCTCAATTGAATGGAATTAATTAATTCTAAGTTTTACTTTTAAGATTAAAACATATTTAGAGACCTATTTATTGAAGCTGATGTTTTTTGTCTTGTCTTGATTTGATTTATTTATTTCAAACAGGTATTTCAAAAGCAATCAGCAAGACAGAGAAAACATGTGCATACATAATCAAGAACAAAATCATTTGTTTACCACTACTTTTCTGTTTGAAAAGGAGTAGGAAGGTGAGATAAGATGAGCTATGAAGCAACACCAGTCCTAGATGAAATGTATTTTCTTCTGGACCCAATATCTAGATAAAAATACATGCATTTTTTAGATGAAATGCATTTTTTAAGCTTATAGAAAAATGGTAAGAAATTAAGCAGATTTTTCAGACACACATGTCTTTACAGACCATACATTGCAAGCTACATGTGTATGGATGCTATTTAATATTGCTATTTGATTTTTTTTGTGGTAGTTAATTTACCAGATGGGCAAAGTAAAACAAGTAAGTGTGTCTGCATCTTTGCATTGGCATTAAGTTCAATAAAGACACATTTGTTCCCTCTTTAGAGAGACTGTCTATAAACTCTTAAAAGCCAAATCACCTTAAAGCGGCTCTGTCTCTGTTTCACCTTATTTCCTCTACCTCTAATACTTAAAGCTAAAGTATTTCTAAATCTCTATTTTGACCTCCATTAAAACCGGCATTCATCCTGCTTGTGCTCGTATAGAGAAAAGCAGGATCAATGAGATCTAATTTAAGGCAGGAGCATTATTCTGAAAAAGAAGGCCTAGTGCCTCTCTGCATGGAGCCAGAGAAATGATTAAGTGCCCTGGTTTTATCCCATATGGCTCTGATCCACCCGCCACAGAAGAGGGTGTGCATGTCCAGGATCCCATCACCCCCAGCCTCTATTACATCCTCAGAGCAGTCAATACAGGGGCTCTGACCACCAGTCACTCACTCTCATGTTGCACACACAGGCAGAATACAAATCAGCCTGGAAAAGCCAAAGCTCAGCATCCTCTCTGTGTCCACACCTTTACTTTGCATCTTGGGTTTCAGAAAGCAAAGGTTTGTGCAAACAAGAGGCATGAGACTTACAATCGCAATACAAGTGCAAAACGAATTTTAGGTTAAACAAATTATTTCATATAAAAAATGAAAATAAAGGAAAATGTTTTAAACTGCTACTAAACTCAACGCTACATCACATAGAATCAATGGGGAAAACAAATTTGTGCAGCAATTTCTTATGTTGTCAGTCAGTTATCAGATACAAAAAGCAAAAAACTATTTGGACAATAGATTAATTGCAAAGGACAGAAGCAAGTTGCTGCATTGCTCTGTGCCTCTGGGAAATTATAAACAAATGTACTAGTTATGTTTATTTTTATTACTGAAGATACACTAAGCAAAACACAAATAAAAATAATATTGCTGGCCAACATAATGTTTTATCATTATCCAAGTCCACATAGAAAAGCCAAACCTCCAAAAAGCAAAAAACAAACATCCTTTGAGAATGATAAGCAATACACAACCCACTTAATATTGTATCAGATAAAGTCAGACAGTGTTAACAAAAAGTGGGGATGTACTAAATTTTTCATACACAGTTCCGTTTTTCCACAAAGGAAAAGAAATCGTACGGAGCTGATCAAACTGACATGCTGGTAAAGGTCTCTGCAAACTTCCTCCTCTCGGTCTTACACTTCTTTTTGTAGCAAACATCAGCTCACATCCTCAGAATTAATCCTCATGGAAGTCAGCCTCCTGCAACAACAAACTAACCCCGGCTGTTTTTAAACAGCACAGGGTCATCCAGCTGTTTCATCTCTTGCTTCGCAAAGAACTCCAACTATAAATGAGGGCATTAAAGGCTTCACAAACTTTTTCCTCAGTCACCCTCCTCACAGCAAGACAGTTCTGTGAGAGTACAAAGAAAATCGTACTTCACAACAACTTTGGAAAACTACTTAGTTGTGGAAACTGTGTAATTGACTATTTTTTTCAGTCAGTTCTTACAAATTCTTGGGAATTTAAAGCAGCAGCCGTGCCAAACATATCAGTCATAACAGCCGAGATGGAGGTAAAAATAGGTGCAATTTTGTTGTGTCTGTGTGCACACGTTTGATCGTATATCTGGTTACTTTATTTGTATGTAAGCTATTGCAACATCCACATTGATTTAGAGTCACTTTCTCGGGTGGATTTATCCAGAAACATTGCAAAAACAATGTTTTCCACTCTGCTCAAAATTGATCACAATATTCCCCTGTTAGCTGATTGTAACATCCAATGGCTCACACCTTAAAGCAGTGTAAAACTGTTGTTTTCCCTTATTTTTGTTGTCTTTTTTACAGCTGCAGTATTTCTGGTAAATTTACGTTGCAGTGGCCAAGAGTGACCATTCCACTTCTAACTCAAAATGTGTGACTGAACACCTGAAGGTCAAGTTTGCAGTCTACTAGAAAACTACTCATGTATAACATCTCCTTCATCTAACGTTGAATTAATTTTGTTGAAATTCTAACTTTAGTTTTCTACTAAATATGGCCAATGTGATTTACAGCTCTGTTTCCTTTCGCTATAATCCTTTCATGTTGAGTCATTGTAACTCAATGTTTCTCACTGCTCCTGTCACTCATACTGTACATTTTTAATGATCTCAGATGAACATCATTTACCTTTTGGTTCATCTCTTGCTTCACAAAGATATGTTTTTTGGTTAATCAAAAAACAAACACATGGATTTCTCCCCAACTGATTATTATAAAAAGTTTAGGTTGTTGAACAAGACTGCAGTGAAGTTTGATTGTGAAATTATAAACTGTATCAATATACAGTGCAGGATGTGTCATTCACATTTCTTGATCGACTGGAACTAGTACGCAGTATCAAAATGTAGAAATCTGAAGAAAACTGCAATGATGAGACCAAATCAGCCCAGAACAGCATGAAAACTTTAAATCTGGACACATTTGTTATGCTGTTGTGGGCACCATGATAGTCATTTTCACAAACACATAAAACTGTTTCTCCTACTATACTATTCCTCCTTAATAGTGCATGATTGTACTTCTGATCTGAAAATTATCTGGTCATGCATGTGATTATATATGTAAGCAGTGAAATTTATAAAATGCTTTGAATGTTGGGTTGCTGGGTAAAAGAAAACATAACATAAAATAGATATAATTTCGACTTTCAAGTATTTAGAAAATTAACACACATTTAGTACAAACTAAAACTATATTTCACAATAGTAATATGTACATTTTATTTTCTTTTTTTATATGTATCACAATTTCATGGGATTGCGGATCTATTTGAAAATCACAGTGACTGCAGTCTGTTCACGGCAGCATTATATTCAGGCTAGATGCTGAGCTCAGCATGGCGTTAAACGCATCACCAGCCAATTGGAACACATTGCCCTCAGTTTAGATCGTCTACATAATAAGATCTGCACAGACAGAAAGAAAAGATTAAAAAGGGAAGATGTTGCAAAGCCAGGCGTCTCACTGTCAGTTCAACAAGTATTAATGAGACACCTTAATCAACCCCTATTTTACTGTCAGTGATCAGCTAATGTAAGCTTCAAAATAATATTATTATTTCCTTACAAATTATACCTCAGAGGTGGTTTTGTTTAAACCAACATGGAGACAATCTGCTAATTAGAACAGCCAAATCATAGACCCATATTACGCTTTTTAAAAAACATCATTTGCATAATAAGGTTTTGAATGTTCACTGCTCCCAGTCTTATTAACCTTCCATTAACCTTTAGATAAACATAGACAGCTCTGAGCATTAGTCACCAGGATCAAACACCAAATGCCTTGGCTGAAATTCATCAGACCAGCTGTAGAATCGCTTCAGGGTGATTAGGACACTGATAGATGTTCGGCTCACTGAGGATGAAGATCACTTCCAAACTGCTCTAGAGCAAAGAACATCTGGAGCTCAGGGTCTGCTTTCTTTCTGAACAAAAAGTAATGAGGTGCCATCATCTGGGAATTTCACATCAATAAAAAGTTCACACTGGTGCCAAAAACCCAAAATAGAGTGGTTAAATTAAAAAATTGTCTTCAGACGTTTATGGGATGAATACTGCCATAGTTCTTTATGGTGCAATTTTTTACAACAAGTATCAGCACCTTTTATAGCAGTTTTATGTGACTGTCCTGACAGAGGCTTCTTGCACAAACTTGGTGGTTTCTTTCAAATACCTGAGAGCAGCAATGTATCTGAATAACAAAATATTTGCCAGGTCCAGGTCATACATTTGTGACATTTTGAATGCATAGAGAACTATCCTTTATCTTAAATTGCAGCAACAAATCAAATGAGCAGGTTAAATTATTTAATTGCTCATTGGATTTTGGATTTGTTCTTTCTTGAAGCAACCAATTGCAGCTGAATAAGGTCTCCGCAGCCTGATTTAATCCACCACCAACCGCATGCACTTCTTTCAATTAAACTGATGGAAACTAAACATGATGGCTTCATGTCTGAATGAACATTCTCATTACTTTTTAATAGAAGCCGCACCAGCATTTTTACTGGGTCAGACCTAGTGGCATCTAGTTATCACCTTTCCCACTGCTCGAGTCGGAGCTACTTGAAGTCACATTAGCTAAATAATACACACAGTAGGGGTAGATGAATTTTACGTATAATACGATTTTTTTAAGAGAAATATGACAGATAATACCAAACCGAAAAATTATAGCAGTGTAGACAGGGAGCTGCTGTAATAAGAACTTTCTGAAGCATATCATCAAATTAAAATAAAACATTTTAAGTTTGCAGGAGTTTTCTTATTCCTTTATCATTTTTTTAAAGACGCAATGACATTGAAGAGGTAGCAAGTAGAAAAAATATTTGATGTAAACATGAACATTTTTGTAAGAACAACAGAAAAAGTCCTTCAGCAGCTCAACAGTTCACCATCTGCTGCGAACGCATTATCTACTGTGTGACTGTTTGTAGTGCACGACAAGTCCAACTTAGGCTGGATATATTACAAAATGAAATCATGAAATGAATTTTGCTTTTAGTTAAGAGAGTTAACTAAAAGCTCTCTTAACTGTATAGACTGTGAAAACGAGGAATGCTTATGTAGTCAAACTGTTAATGAAGGTATGCAGAGATAAACACAATCCGTAATTGTAAAAATTAAACAAAAGTTCTAGAAGATAAATAAGTATATGTTTTTGTATCCCTGATCTAAAGAACATGCATGATGTGTGTGTTTACATTTGACTATGTCCCAGTGGAGGCCAGTCAAATGTTTCATGTTCAGCACAGCTCTTCCTTTGGTTGATTAGCTTTGTGATCCATTAAGTGGCTTCGTCCCCTCAGCAGGGAGTATGTGCCCTCCACCCTAGACTCAGGGGATTAGGGGAATCCCTGAGACATCATCAAAGGAGCTCCAAGGTTAAAAGTGCAGACGGCTTTCTACGAAATGTCAGCAAAGAGTGCAGCACTTCTGCTGAACACCTGATTTCAAAAGCAGAAACTATATCAGGTCTGCAACAATATACCACTGTGATATTATATCCATTCAGAATATGTGCAGAGAAAAAAACACTTATTTTATATGGTTGCTTTATTGTTTTGTTCAATCAGAAAATTATAAAAGTACAAGACTTATGGTCTTGTATTTTCCAGACTAGAAGTCCATCTGGAGAATTGACTTATAGTCGTAAAGGGAAAAATATATTTAATTCACACTGGAGTTGCATTCAGTTGTCAAACGTGAGGGGGATCTTGTCCAGTATAACCTGAGATGCTGCTGCAGATGGCTTTGGCTCATGTCCATCAGTATGAATTAACATTTAAACATCTGTCAAAAAATGTGTCATGAAAAGAAAAAAAAAACAAAAGTTGCACCTGACTATAAGTCGCAGGACCAACCAAACTATGATAAAAAGTGCAGCTTGTAGTCTGGAAAATACATTCTTGGTTAAATATGATAAACTAAATGTAACATTTTACTCTTTTAGTTAAATAAAGGCATCCATGTTTACATGATAAGCAATACACTCATCATTCCTGTTTATAAGTAATGTTCCTTGGAAAACTTTCAGTTGTGCTGAAAATATAACAAATTTGAGCACAGTATCAGAAGCTGCTGAGGGACCAACAGCTTCTTTACATAAATTTCATTTATATATATATATATATATATATATATATATATATATATAAATCTGAGATTTGTTTTTAGAAATACTGCAAGTAGTTGTATGTAAATTATGTACATTATTGGATTTGCTTTGTGATGTATATCTTTATCAAAGTACAAATTCTTTAAAAAAAAAGGAGCATTTCTAAATGCAAAATCAAAAACATATTTAATTTTATACTTCTGTTTGGTTGCTCTATAATTAATCAAGTTACAAATAAATATAATTCCAGTAATTCATCTTTGTCTTTCTTTGCTCAAAACACATTAAGTTAAATCTACATAGGGTTTAAATTATTATTTTTTTTCCTTATAAGTTAAAGTTTGTGGAGCCACGTAGTTTGAATCAAGAAAAAAATGTGTGAAGCTGCGAGACCACAAGTTTCATTTCAACACTCCCTCTGCAAGCACAGACAAGGTGTGAATGTGGCATGAAATGAGGTACAGAAGCAGGGCCAATTGATATTTAATTAATGTTAGGCCTGACTGGAAGGACTGGGCTCATCTGCTGCATGTCTTATCCAATATTCATCATTTACAAACAAGCTCCTGACCATGGCAAACTTCTCCCACAGTAAGAGGCATCTGTGTGAGACACATGCTTGGGATCCAGAAGTATAAACTTTTAAGTTAAAGCAACAAAGAAATTAAATATTGACAAAATAAAATAATGTCGGGATAAAGATTTACATTTGAAAAAAGCCATTGTAATTTAATTAAAAAATGTTATAAGTAAAGCCAACTTTTGCTGTTTTGAAAGTGAAACATTTATGAGTACACCTTTCTCTTTTATTAAACATATGTTTTATTAATGAACATACACTACAGAGATTAATCTGTTACTAACCTAAACTAAAATGAGAAGATATATGTTTGGAGGACTGACATAATAGGATAGGATTCATGTTAACCCTTTTTGCTATACTGAGAACAAGGCACTAAAAAAGTGTATTTTCAAAATATTATCTGAACACAAATATTGTTTGAAAATATAAAACAACTAGTATAGATGTACCATTCATCAAAAGTCTTAGGTTTGATAAATTAGACATGGTGGATAGTAACTAGTTACATTTACTCACTTACATGAGTAATTATTTGAGAAGAAAATACTTAGAAGAGTTTCACTGCAACCTATTTTTTACCTTAAGTTGAATCATATCATCCTGGAGAAATGGTATTCTTACTTCAGGGTATTTCTGGCTACCACCTCTAGTTTCTCCACAGAATGAAGAAAAGGATATTTAACCAAAAATGCACCAGACATCAATACAAACTTACAGCTCATGATAAAGTGAGACACGCAACTTTATTTCTCTGTCTGTCTTATTACATATATTGTCAAAAATAAAATGAGATGGAGTAAGAAAACGGTTACTCAGTACTTGTGTAGCATTTTTACTAAATACATTTTCTAACTCTTATTTGAGTATTTTTCGTATATACTTGAGTGAAACGTGTAGAAGTAGTGGCAATAACAAATTCTTACAGATCAAGGTGCATTAGACTCCAACAAATACAGTTTAAATTGCTTATGTTCTTGTCCATAAAATTTAATTTTAGTTATATTTATATTAAGGTTCAAATGAAACAACTATTAGAATAATGAGATAAATTTAAAAAAAAAAAAATTGCATGTAAAAGTAGAGGAATAAAACCATGAATTCTCCTTGCTACTCTGTAATATATTTTAATTCCTTGGTCAAATAGTCAAAATTCATATAAATTTAACTTACAGGGGATTGGGTAAAAGAACAAAGTAAAGTTTTTTTCCCCTTTAACCAAAAGCGTTGTCATTTTCTGAGAACACATTTGCTTTTCTGTTATCTTTATTTAAACAGGTGAATCTCATTTCGACAGAGGCTTTGTGAGGAAAGGAGCATCTCTCCAATTATGAAACTGACTACAATGGTTTGTATAAATCTAATCTTGCTCATTTTGGATCTTCTTGAAAATACTTGACAATGAGGGGTTATGAGCAAATTCAGGAGGAGACAAAATATAAAAGATCAACAAAGGTTCCAGTAAAAGGCACACAGTCGATATAATGGAACTATAAATTTAAACTTCATTATTCTAAAGGTCCTACAGGCAGTTTGATTGAAAACATTTTAATCTGTAGCTTCTTTCATGCCCCTAAAAATTCAAACAGAAAAAAAAGCCTTCATTTACAATTACATTTTAATCCCAACTGTAAGTTAAAGGCAGTAAACACCTTCCCAGGCTGCTGTCCAATGAATTATCATTTTTCCACCCTGGGCCATCTGTCAGGCCCCTGCCTTTGCCCACGTTACATTAAATAAACGCGTGGCTTCTCTCAGGGGTCCAGAGCAGCGTTATTAAACTGCCTACCTGTGTTACAATGATAGATCTCTCCGAAAGTTTGGGCCCAAACAAGCCCTGGTTACCCATAAATGCAGAACATAAAAAGATTGCTGTTTGTGACAACCAGTAAAAGCGATGAAATAAGGCAGCATGCAGCTGACTGGATTTTGAATTCTGAAAGAGGACAGCTAGAGCCGACTGAACGGTAAGCAGACAATAGTTCAAGGACACGCTAGCAGATGTATACAGGTTAACATAACCCAGCAGAGTACAGTTTAATATTAATACAAGATTCAGTTTGTGATGCCTGTGTTTTTAAGTTTGCACAGGAGTAAAAATAGAATGCCACATTTAAGCCAATAAAAAAGACTGACATGATAGGGAAAAAAATGTAACATTGAGTTTGAGGAGAGATCCTTTTCTAAGGTTATTTAAAAATGTCCTAATTTAAACATAAAAGCAAAAGTTGGGAAGAACACACAACTAAGGCTAAAACTTTTATCCATAATTTAAGCTGGACATTGTGCGGCTGATGCCAGGCTAATTCACACTCATGAAGCGGCGCTCACAGATATGCTCAGTGGCAACGGTTCCATACAGTCCAGGCTACAGCCAATTAATTATGCAGTAGCTTGCTGACAGAAACTGGAGAGCCTAATTCTGCTTCTACCTCATAGTCACAATCATGTCTGCTTGCCAATTTTCCCACCAGGCGTAAGTGACAGGCCAGTGGATGTTGGGCGTGATAATGGATGGTTCTAATGGTCAAGCCTGGACCGCACATTAGGAATCAGGTCGATTCTTAGTAATGTACACAAGAAGTGCTGCCAGCAATCAATGCCAAGCTAATATGTGAAAAGGGGTGTGTTGAATGTCAGTGTTGCTGATCAATAACTATTCATTTTCAGCAACCACATTTCCACAAATAGGACACTTAATATTGTGCGATTGGATAATTACCACGCCCAATAAAGAGTGTGCGACACTAAGCAATAAATGGTTGATGGAAGACAACTGCCAAAAGGTGCTAATGGAGATGCACCCAGACTCTGATCGACACTTGGGAGATGGATCTTGATGTCTGCAAACTGTGGGACGCCAGCTAAACCCGGCAGGAGTCAGATAATCCTCTCTCCACCTCCACGGCATCCGGGATAATAGATGTCCACTCTCAGATTCGGCTTCAAAAGGAATAAGTTGCTCCAGAGGGGGACAGGGTACAAACACTGTTGCAAAGCATCTTAAATGGATTTCCCCATTTTCTTCACAACTCAAGGTTTCTTCTTCTTTTTTTATTTTTTGAAGATAAATAAAAATCAGTAATTTTTACAGAGACAGATCCCTGGTTGCCTCTTTTTCTAACAGCCTATGCAGCAAAACATGTTTTACTCAGCTGCAATAAAGATTATCTTGTTCAGGGGCAGACTGACATCTGTATCTCCCTCATTCCAAACCATGTGAATCCTAAAAACATATTCAAAAGTCCACAAAAATGCTCCATGCCAATGTGGCAATCCTGCAGGAACACTCACGCCATGAAGAAGAGTATTCACAGCAAGTAGTAAAGCCCATGCACGTCATGTTTTGCCAGTAATCCTCATTAAAAGTAGGGTTATACTTGGAAAAACTCATTACTTTATGTTATCTTCAAAGCTTCTTTTGAAATCCAAAAAAACTGTCTTGATCAGCAGATCAGTGCAGCCACATTCGCTTGGTGTTAAAATTGTTTTTAAAAGCATAATTTACTTTTGATGTAGCCCCACATTTATCAAAGGATCTCCATCTTTTATTTCACCAATTCATCTTGATTTTTAATTTACATTATTTGAACCATGCATTAAAGACCAAACTCCCTGTACAAAAAAAGAATAATGACAACTGTCCACAAGACATAGCTCAAACATTTGTGATAAGTTTGTCTGGGTTTTCTTCCCTTTCAGTAAATTTACTCCCCACTGTTTACTCTTCACAAATGTTAGAATTGGCTTAGATGCAGGAGATAACTATTACTGAGACTGTGAGAGAGGAAGTGTTTTGATTTATCAGCATTGCCTCATTCCTTTATAAAGCTTTAATGCCCCTGTAGCATTGCTTAGATTTCCCTGTAAACAATTTGAACTTTATGGTGAAGAAAACGAATATATCTTTACTGTGCATATTACAACAATAAATACACTTCACTGACAGGAAAAAGTACATGCTTTTATAAACCAACTTTTTTTGCATTCATGTCTAGAACAACTAAAAACTGAGGATATTATCAGTTTTGCCTTAATATCCAACTACTAGTTTAATTATTGTCCTTTTTTCCTCACCTGGCTTTAAAGGTTTATGCATAAATCACCAATTAGGTATATTCAATTCTAAAATGGATTAGGACCTAAAAGTACCATTACTGTCCCACAGTGGGACATTTCAGGCAAGTCAGCATTAAAGTGACAGTCAAATGGAAGCGCCAATATACAAATAAAAAATAAGAAACATTTATTTTTAAAATAGACCACAGATTAATGTTAGAGATATCCTAATAAGGGAGTTAGTTTATTTCACTTTATTTCATCTTCATTGTTATAGAAGGTATAATTACAATGTAATTGTAATTATACCTTCTATAAATTTACATGAATTAAAACATTACTCTTTAGATTTCAGTTTGTATTCCTTACATCTGCAAAGTCTTTCTACTCAAATGTTAAGTCCTTATTATGTATGTTGAATAATGGTGTATGTGTGTCATGTATTTTATGGAAAATATAATTAACATCTATAACAGGAATATTTCAGGCTGAGGTAGTTTTAGGACTAAAATGTGTAAAACAGCAAGAAAACAATGTATGTTCTTTGCAGTTACTAGGAAGCAGATATGTTATGGAGAAATGTAATAGAATCTAAAGAGATTTTAGAAAAAGACAAAACATTTCTACATATTGTATTTTTATAGAGTTAGCTGTATGGCTGACAAAACATGTCTATTTTTTGGGGTACATGCACATTTACTCATCTTTCCACTGTCTTTAGTAAACCTAAGCAGAATGCGCTGGAGGTTCAGGGACAGATCAATGAAACTATGTTTTATGTAAGAATAAAGGACTGTAGGTATGTGTTTGGTAAATGTTCTTTCTGTTTCTGCACTATTCAAAATTAATTCACATTCAAACATACATAAAAACTGTAGCCCCAAAATGTATTTTTGGGGGGCATTTAACTTAATTTAGAAACATATCCATTGCAAAAGCTGAGCAGTCATGAAAGTCCATTAACTTAAAACTTAATATCCCTAATACTTTTTTTTTATGTCCCAGCATGAGTGTATAAAAGCAAAATATCAGCATGTTACAAATGATGAATAATGATTTATTGGCTATAAATAATTTTTTAAACAAAATTAATTTTTTTCAAATACAGGTATGCAACAGGTATAACGACATATTTGCTTATTAAAAGTCTGCATGGCAAAGTAATCATGTCTCAAATAGGTATCTATCCATCCATGTGCCCTGACTGCAGCTGGGCAGACAACATGGCAATTACAGAGAAAGAAAAAAAATGCACTTTAAATATTCAGAATTAATAAGGACAATTTGTCAGGTATGTTGTTCATACAGAAAGCAGAATCCTAAATCTGAGCTAATCACCTCTATTTATTTATTTTGCGCGAAGGTTACATTTTCTAGGGAAAAAATTCAGGGCTCTTTTCTACTAAAATACAAACTAATTAGACCACCAGATGACAAATGCACCAATGAATGTTTCTATTATTTAGTCAGTGAAATCTGAAGAGTAAATTCAAAGAGGTTGTGAAGTTAAGGCCATCATCCTAATTTCATGTGCACAAACATGAACACATCTACGTTGAAAGGTATAGAAACTTGCCCTCTTGTGTCTATGTGCAGGACGTCTTCTGTACATGTCATCAGTCAAGTGACTGTGGTTAGAAAGAAGTGAGACTGTTGAGACTCCGTGCGCCACACGCAGTGTTGTGACATTCAATCACTCGTACGTGGAAAATGAGTAATTGCGGGTTTTGAGTGGGCAAAACCGGGGAAAAAAACGTGACTCCCAGATGGGGATCACAGATCACTGACACATATCCGCTCTCTGATATCTGACTGATAAGATCAGGCGGCTGCAATTCTGTTGACACTGTTACACTTTCCCCAGACGGTTTTACCAGTCAAATGTTCAGGCCTGACTGTAGTCATCTGTCCAAAGTCTTTTATTGTTTTTTTGGTTAATGCAATAAATAGTATTTAATTTAAAAGTTAGAATTATTTTTGCCACAAATATTGGAGTAAATTATCTCAAGAATGATACAGAGTTCAGGTATGCTTAACATTTTGTTAAATTCAACCATTAAAGGAAGATAACATGGTGAAAAGCAGTATGACATCAGTGGCAATCTGCCGGCCGAAAACATCTCGGCAGAAAGCGAGGTCAAAGGAAATTGGTGAGACCTGTTCGAAGTAGCAGCAATGTTGGAAGTTAATGAATAAAAGTGCTGTACAACAGCAAGGTATCCTGCAGGGAGAGTTCAGTGACGCATTTTATTGAACCTTGAAATGTCTGGGTCGCAGCACCAAAGAGCCTGCAAGCTTTCTTTACTGTCTGGCATCACGAGAGAAATAAGGCCATGAACAGAAAATGTTCAGATGATAGACTAGAGGAAAGTGTTGGATGTGTGTTGCATTATGTCGATGTGTGGCAATAATTAGTTGTCAATAGCATCTATTTAGCTTGTATCAAAGGAATGAGAGAGGGTGATCTCATTCTGTTAGCGGTGTTTCTTGGCACACCTAAGGGCACTTAATGCCAACAGAGCATCATTAAAATGCTGCACCGTTCTCTCCAGATCACTAGCAGCTTCCCTTCATTACTCCAGTCAACAATCTCTCTGAAAGGAATGTCCAGCTGCAAAATAAACAAGGCAGCCCCAACAGCAGCCCTAAATACCTGAGCAAAAAGCATTTCAGACTGTCTTAATTTAATATAAGTGTCTGCGATGTTTGAAGAATAAATGATGAGTCTTATTCATCTGGCTCATTTGTTCCAGTTTAATAGCAAAGCGACTTCTAAATGTAGTTAAATGTATTTTCAATTTAATATTTGTTGTCTAATATATTACTACTTAGTATATTGTACTGATGACTTATTCACAGGAGAAAAAAAACCCAGAATAAAGCATGATGAAAAGAGGCCTCTTTAATGTTTTACCATTAATACATCAATAGTTGATCTTGAAGAAAATTGGATGTGTTCCCTACACAGTGTCTGAGTCAAATTATTCATCATTTACAATGAAATGCTACATTTTTCTGCTTTCATCTGAATGTATTAAATGGACCTGATGTTAAAATGAAACATCAAAGCTAGAAATTCACACAAAAGAACCACAAAATTTGTTTACTTTTGTTTGAAAAGCACCAAATAGCAGCTCATTCTATAGTTTACCATCTACATCAATAATAATGTACATGCTCTTCAAATTAAAGATAAAAACAAAATTTTAACATTACCGTGATTTTAAGTGTATACAAACATATCACACAGTGAAATCACATGCCATTTTATATTAAATGTTTCTAAAAATAAGCATTTGAAAACTGATATTCACTTGCATTTCAAAAGGTATAAAAAAAATCTTAGTGTCGAAGATTAAATCAAACTAAACCTTTCATGTTTTAGATCAGTTAGGATTACAAAAATTATCTATTTGCTAAATATATATCTATTTGCTAATCTCCAAAAATAAGAGGAAAAAATATATTTTTATTAATTTCTTCAAATTCAAAACAATTTGGGAACCTGCAGATGATGATCTTCTGATAAACTGATTCGTAACATTAAAGGTAAGTGAAAGCACAACAGTGAATGTATTTTAAGGCAGAAACTCAAACTCACTGCTCTCTTGTCATTATAAAATCAAAAGCATTCACCCAAGATGGACCTCCGTAAGTCAAGTTCATCCTTGGGTACAATTGCCAGATACCTGATGGTGCCAAAATCATTTGCTCAAAACTGATATGGAACTATTAGCAGTGCTGCAATTTTCAGTCCTCATACTATTCAAGAAGGAAACAGATTCTGTGACCAAGAGGTTACATTTTGTGTGTGTTTGAAATGTCAAAATCAACAGACCGTGTGATTTTGTTTTCTTGCGGCACTCATTCACAATAAAACTTGTCTTGCACCAAGATGGGTTGAAAAGAAACTCAGAAAGAAAAAAATCATTATTATAAGACAGGGGTGGGCAACTCCAGGCCTCGAGGGCCGGTCTCCTGCAACTTTTAGATGTACCTCTACTTCAACACACCTGAGTCAAATGATGAGGTCATTAGCAGAACTCTGGAGAACCTGACTGCACTTGGGAGGTGATTCAGCTATTGGATTCAAGTGTGTTGGACCAGGGAGACGTCTAAGAGTTGCAGGACACCGGCCCTCGAGGACCAGGATTGCCCACCCCTGTTATAAGACATCACGAAAAGCCAGATTATAGTTTGCAATAGTACTCAGGGACAAGAATTGACATTTTTGGAGATGTAGTTTCTGGTCTGATGAAAATTAATTTGCAATGTTTAGCCATGATAACCATCTTGAAGGAAAAAGCGGGAAAGGTTAATCACCAAAAACATCATGCTAGCTGTGAAGTACCGGACTGGTTACATCATGTTGTGTAGGTTATTTGCTGCAGAGGAACTGGTGCACTTCACAGAGTAGAAAACCTTGAAGAAAGACTGTTATGTGGAAATATTGAAGTAACATCTCAAAACATCAGCCAGAAAAGTCAATGGAAAATGTGTGCGGACAAGGCAGCCTAAACTTGATTTGGACATTATTCTGTTTTCCAGTGAACTACTGGACACCAACAACAAAGCAACCAAAAAGAAATCTTTCAATGTTTAAATCTATGTGAAGCAAAAAAAATAAGCCATGAAAGTGTCAATGTTTTTGAAGAAGTAAAACATACAAAACAATAAATGACAATGACAGTAAAAGTCTAATGTAATCTCATGCCTGTTCTCTTTATTTGCTACTGGTTCTTACATGAACCATTTAGCAGGCCTTCTTATCTTGACATCAGCCTTTTCTACATCATTCCCCATCCATCATCACTAAAGGTCAACAAAGAACATGAGCATGAGAAGATTCAAACACTTTGTTCATCTTGGACGACTAAGATTTTCACTAGTTCACCTGACATGTTTCTGTGCACCGTGTGGCCGTGCTCATGTGTGTGTACGGATGTGGTTGTGGGTGTGCACACTATTGAACGCGAGGGTGAGCTCAGAGCTTTTGCTGCAGACAGAGTTGTTTTTTGTTCTGCCTGGCAGGGCAGTCAAACGGAGAGGGAGGATGATGGGAGAGTAGTGCGTGGGTCTGCCAGGGCCGCTGATGCACATCTGAGGATGACCTTGGAGGTCTGGAGATGAAGGCTGAGTGAAATTTTAAGAGGACATGAAAAGGAAGGAAACAAAACCTTTCTATCATGTCGCTATGCTGACAAGTGGTGTGAGTCATGAAAGCCTACTTTCATGTTGGCATAAGATGCAATACACAATTCTGTGTGGAATTGAAAGCATTACATTGTTTTTCAAATGAAACCTGAATAACATATTACCTATAAGGATTTGTTATAACAGGAATTATTCATGTTATCATAGCTGAACTAGAGGAGACAAGAGGTAAAATAACTTGGTAACCACTTAAAAACATAAACCGTTGCTGCAGATCTGATTTTTTGTTACCATCAGGACAATATTCACACAGTAGACTGAATAAAGCTGACAGCTCCAGACTTTGTAATAACAAAAATCATGTGCTTTGATTGTGCAGTGGATTGTCACTCACAAAGGAGTTGTGCTATGATGTAAAACCAATTTATAATCAAATTATCTCTAAAGAGGGCCAGATTTCACAAATGAGCAGTACAAATAAACTTTCCTATGCCATAAATTTTAAATGTGCAAAAAGCAAAACAAAGTCATCAACAAATTGTTTTTAGGCTTATTATGGAAATTTTAACAAACTTTTCACTTGGAAGAATTGATTGGAAATCCCTAGAGATTGGAATTTCAACTTGCAAGGTTACAAGTTTTGCACTAAAAATCTAATATGGCAGCTCCACTTATAAAATACAGAGTTAGCACCAGAATTAAATATTTAATATGAACTTCTGATGTCTTAAATTTCATTTTATAAGCCATTTTCACTACTGCACCACATGCAGTTGTGTTCATTTACTGTTTTCCATGCACAAAAGACAGAGAAAACAATCAGATTGGCAGAAAGTAGTTTGCCTGGCAGCTGAGCTCAACAACATTTTCTGACATTAAAGGACTATTCTGGACCCATCAGTAAACCATTCAGAAAATAGCCAGGCTATGATCGTTGGTATTAGCTTCTGCAGCATAAGAAGTAATGCATTAAATAATTTATAGGGTCGATAACAGTAACAGGTAAACAAATTATTGGGATACAGTTACTGAATATTGCAATGACAAAGTCAATTACAATCAACCCATATTTTCCTGACATCTTTCTTTTCCTTCATCACTAACTCTGTGAGCTTTAGCATCTCAATCACTGACATCATTAAAAGTATAGGCATCCATGGCAGTGAAAGTCTATCCAACAGAAATTATCATTCTGAAATTGAAAACATGGTAATTGAAATATCCTACAGAATAATGTCTTCATGCAGTCCTTTGCAATTGCAATATTGCACATGTTGACATTAAGATGGCAAATGTTATCTGATATAGTGTGCAGTTCTAATTATTTATTTAACTTTTGTTGACGAATTACAAGTTGTGAGGCAGAATAAAGAAAACAGATCTACAATAGAAACCACATTGCTCCCTCAGCTCAGCTCCTCTTCCAACTGAGTAAGTCTTAGACAGGACTGTTCACTGGATTCACAAAGCCAAGCAGAGATCTACCCTTCAATGAAAAAGGCTGGGAGGAGTGGTGAGGGGTGTCGAGAGAAACAACAGCAATGCTGAAGCAGATTGCAGAGCTATTGCAGAGTAAGTTGTTTAAATGAAACATTCAGCATCTTTGCTCATAGATGAAACAGGCTTTTGGAAGATGGGTTGTGTGTCTGACAGCGAGCTGATTATTAAAACAATTCACACAATAATGTGCGCTTGCCCTTTTCATGGTTCATTAACACAATGAGATGTCCTTCCACATTCACTCATTAAGCCAGCCATTAACTCATGCAAAGTCTGAGAAAATGTTTGAAATACGGGAATGTGCCATTGTAGATAATGACATCTTACTGTGGTTAAAACGCTATGCTTCAAAACCCACAAACACCTGGAAGGGAAATGATAAGGAAAATGCAAGGTTTTTATTATCTTATAATAAAATTGTCATCATGTTTACTGTGGCAAATCAAAAAGCAATTGCATTTCATTTTTATCCAGCCATGTTTGAATTACAACAGGCAAAGACGTTTAAAAACCACATGCAAGGTATGTATTTCATCAGAAAAACATTCAATCTGAGCTGTGAGCATATGTTAATAACAGATATTAATCTGAATGCTTTTTTTCTGCCTGGTTTGTAGCCCACTCATATTTCTATTTTTTACAAAAAGCAATCGGTTCCCTGTTTACTTCAAGATGAACATAAAGAAGAAAGTGTTCTTGAATAATTGGAAGGTTGAGGGTTGTCTGGTCTCAGCTTAAGGGTGATCTACAATGTGAAGTTGGGTTATAAATCTTTACTACTGAAAGATAAGCAGCACAAGGCAAATATAAAAATAAAGTGTGTAAAAGTTACATTTAATTTTAAATCCTACATATTAACGTGCCGATCACATCCTTTCTGTTACTTTTTCTTGTTTAACACGACTTCTTTGATTTGTACATTGAATCGTTTTAGGCAGCCGGAACCAGACTGAGAAATACAAAACTACACAATTATCTAATTGAGTTAGATCAGCCAGCAAAGAATGGGGGAAGCATTCATCATGAGTCACATGAGACTTATTATATAAACAGATTTCATCTAAAACGCAGAAGAGTCTGTGGATGAAGAGATGGAAATGGGGTTAATATGTTGTTAGAGATAAGCGAGTGCTCAAGGACATTTGAAGTCTACGTTTACTGATGAAGCAACATCAACATTAAAACATGTGAACACAAAACTAGACTTAACATTTGTGAAGGAAAAACCCCAACAAAAACTGAGTCATAGGTTATGTTTAGGGAGCAACTCCAGCCTGATGTGAATGGAACATGACTACATAAGTTTTGATAGCGTATATACAGTATA